>LAPY01001763.1:86202-107656 GCA_000970635.1 Eragrostis tef
CCTAGCCTAGCCCATCCCCGCCTCGCCGCCGGCCGTCCCCAACCCCTCGCCGCCGTCGCCGTCCGTACGAGCAGTCGAGCACCCAGCTCCCCTGCCAAAGAGGAATTCGTCTTCTTCCGCGCAGGATTCCGTCGAATCCGGCGGAACCTTGGCCGGATTTCCCCAGCGGACCCCTCGGAACATCTGAGCCGGCACCACCTGCAGGCTGCGCGATGGGGGCGAACGCCGACCCCTCGGGGTCCCTGGGCGGGCCCCACCGCCACCTCCCCAACCCAGTGCCGGCGCCACCGCCGCAGCAAGGTGTAGCGGCGAGCACCGTGGCCGCGCTGCGCCACGACCCAGGGCTCGCCGTGCGGTGGTCGCCGGAGGAGCAGGCCCTGCTCGACAACGGGTTGGCTAAGTGAGTTTCCCGTGCTTCTTTTTACTTTCTTGTTGGGGATAGTTTTACTTAGTCCCTCGCAAAAAAAAAAGGTTTTACTTAGTTTGAACTGTGTGACTGGACAAGCGTTAAAGTCAGAGGTTCTTGGAGACGTTTTAGGTGGCGTCTTGGAAAACTGTTCTTGTAGTATGGAAGTGATAGTTAGTTTAACCATTTGACTTGTTACTTTTCTTTTACTGCATTTTTGTATCACTGCTGTAAGAATTAGGTATGGGGGAATAGTTAGTTCTATGACAAAAATGATATGTTTTCCCTTGTCTATGGATTAGTGCCTCTTGATGATTTTTTTCCTTTTGATAATCTAGTCTTTTGGATTTTGTAGCTGCTACTTTGTCTTGCTTGCATATAGGATTTGTCCTCTGTCATACATGATTATATCTTATCTGATAGACTTCAGGTCATGCGCTACTTGCTGTGCACTTGTGAAAGTGGCGGGTAAATTGGCATGTTATAGCATATCGTGTCAGGGCTTGTAGTTACTTAAGTTTGTTATGCAATGTGGAATGGTGGTATGATTTGAAACCGAAAAGGTACAACACCATGCTACGTGTTGCATAGTTTCTTACTATCTCAAAATGTAGGCATGCATTTAATATCATGCTGTCAAGGTTTAGATCTCATTACCTTGTGATATGATACAAAATCTGGAAAACAGAAGGTAAAATAAGGACCATCGTGGGTGGTATCAGTGAGTATGTACTTGAGTGGAGAGGGCTGCACATTTAATACTTTGTATTGGTTGTTCTGAGAATAAATGTGATGGCTAGTTCTGCATTAATTTTAGATGCACTTTTTTCTGAGAATAAATGCGGCATCTCACTGCTGTTACAAGATGCTATAATTTGTAAATTTGTGATGTTATATTTTACTTGTTTCTAAGGTAATCCAATTCCTTCAACTGGAGGCAGTGGTAGCAAAGCTGAATAAATCCATCTTATTCTGTGACTGCACACTGTTGTAGGTATGCGTCTGATGCAGCTGTAGTTCGCTATGCAAAAATTGCTATGAGTCTGCCAGACAAGACAGTGCGAGATGTAGCCCTTCGCTGCAGATGGATGGCTGTAAGTTGGATGCTGAGCTCGTCTGTTTTTGTTGTTAATACATTTAAATTTCATGAATCCTGATGAAGCGGAGAATATAGCTTTCAGCTTGTGCATGGCATTTTGGGATCTGCAAAGAGTTTGAATATTTAGATTATACAGACTTAGACTTCGAGTTTACATATTTGCTTGTTCTTTTCTCATCATTATACGGATTGCACTTTCTTAGAGGATAAATCTATGTTTTCGTTTCATTAAGTACTACTTCCAATGTTTTTAACATTGTGCTCTTGCATAACACAAACTTGTTCTTTACTGATGAGGTGATGTTGATATATCAGCTTGCTCATTGTATTGGTACCCTTACTCATGTGGCCGATATAATTTTCTGTTTTTTGTACCGAGCTATAGTGGCCTATTTAACAGTTTCAAGATAACTTAACAGGTTCTGTCATTCAGATGCATTTGACATGCATTGGTAGCAGCATATGAAAGTATCACACTGTCAAACCATAATATGCTCTTTCTCTGGTCTCTGATATTGATAACTACCTTATTCAATGCACCTCCATCAATGCCATCCCATTCCTGGTCTCAAAAACTACTTCTGTTGTGGAAATAACTTTGAAGTCTGCATCACAGATTTTCTTAATTATTAGTCGAATCAGAAGTACTACCATGCAAACCGATCAGCACTTTTGTCAAGAAATATCCATACCCCGTGGAACATTTCAAATGCTACTCTTTTCATTGTTCCATATTATGTTTGCACTAGATTTCTGCTGCCTAAGAAACTGAACTAGGAATTCTCACCTAAAGTTTCGTCTCATGCAGAAAAAAGAGAGTAACAAGAAAAGGAAGGAAGAATTGTCTAAGAAAAGCAAAGAAAAGAAGGTTTTTCATTTCTTGCCTAACTTCTCTTCTGACTCTTCTCTTTGGTCCTGGATATTTCTGTTTCCTTGAAAATTTGCATCAATTATGACAGGAAGTAAGATGCACTAGATGAACTTTTACAAGTTTGATGTTTATTAATTTAGCTCTAAAAGAATTTGTATAGGAATAGTTCTTTTGATTATTCGTTTACAAAGGCAATTTGAAGGAAGTGTTTACCAGATTTCAGTAGCAGTGTCGGCCATTTATACAGATCTATGTTTTGTAGGAAGTTTACTGATTGAAATTTGCAAACAGTTTGACTTCAGATTATATTCCACTTTGTTTGTGATATATAATTGTTTCTGTGATTGAATTCTTCTTACAGAACTTTTAAAATGTAGGAAAAAGCTGGTGAGTCTTCATCAAAAGCTCCAGCGCACCTGGTGGCACGACCTAACGCCCCAGCATATACTCTTCCTGTTCTCCCTATGGATGATGATGATGTTTCATTCAAGGGTAAAGATATATTGTCCACATACTTGTTGTGTTTTCTTTTTTTGTTGTCTGCTGTTTTTGGCTCTTGATCCTTGGCTATACCATTTATTTACTTGAATTCTTCAGGTCATACGTTGTCCTGGTTTTTAATGCATAGTTAATTTCCAGTTAGTAAAGAACTGTTTCATGGACAGCTGAAGTAAATTGGTTTGTATAGGAAGATGCTATGCAACTTGCTGTTGCTACTTCTGTCCAAATGACTGTGTAGTAGCACTGTTTTCAGAGTTTCTGAATTATGACGGACATCGTTCATAAAGAAAAATTCATGACTGTGATGCACTTTAGTTTTATGTGTAAAGAAGAGAACTGTGAACTTTTTAAAAAACTTGAGATCTTAAAATTTGGATTAAGCAAGTTATTCAATTATTTTCTTATGGCATACTTAGTGATTTTTCTTTTCTTTCTTTTGTTGCAGCAATTGGAGGCCCAACTGGACAGCTTCTCGAGCACAATGCGCAGATCTTAAATCAAATATACACCAATATTTCAAACATGCAGGTTTTGTACAGCAGTCCCAGCATTCAGCTTCCATGCAACAAGATTGTATTTATTATTACGATGCCTATTTTAATCTATTGATTTTAGTTTTAATTTCAATTTCATTAAAGTTATGGTGTTTCAGTTGTGCATTGTTTCCTTTGAATTCTTATTAAATCATATTCACACTATCAGTATTACCAACATATAGTAGAATTGTAAATTGTCATGAAGGAAAAAACAATAGTATGTGCTATGTTCTAAGGAAATTTATTTGGTTTGCTTTTGACTGAGATACAGCTATTGTTCCTCAGTTCTACGGAGTCCATATTTCGTCACTCCAAAGTCTTAAACACAAGTGTCCCATGTTTTCAAGTCGTCCAATCGTGATTAGTCGTCCGGATCTGTTCCATAGCGACTACGGTCTACTATTACGACCAGGACAACTAATTGCGATTAATCCCCATTAGTCGGCTTGATCGGTCCTATGGCGACTAGGATCGATTAGACGACTTGAAAACATGGCAAGTGTCAATACTTGATCAAATGATTCGTTGTGGTTAATCCACCATTAGACCTAGAAGGAGCCTTCTGAATTCTTGGTAGGGTTATGCAAAGGTGTGTATGCAGAAGGGAGAACATTAGGCTCCAAAAATTCCTCATAATGTGTTGAAATATAAAATATGTACCGCATCACTTGTATTTATTACAAATTCCTGTAAAGCTGCTTGTCTTTTTTTTAAAAAAAAATTCAAGGAGATCTGTGATATCTGTTTAATTCTTTTTATTTCTGATATCCATTAATGCATACTTTGCAGGTACAAGACAACCTTCTGTCCAAATGACTGTGTAGTAGCACTGTTTTCAGAGTTTCTGAATTATGACGGACATCGTTCATAAAGAAAAATTCATGACTGTGATGCACTTTAGTTTTATGTGTAAAGAAGAGAACTGTGAACTTTTTAAAAAACTTGAGATCTTAAAATTTGGATTAAGCAAGTTATTCAATTATTTTCTTATGGCATACTTAGTGATTTTTCTTTTCTTTCTTTTGTTGCAGCAATTGGAGGCCCAACTGGACAGCTTCTCGAGCACAATGCGCAGATCTTAAATCAAATATACACCAATATTTCAAACATGCAGGTTTTGTACAGCAGTCCCAGCATTCAGCTTCCATGCAACAAGATTGTATTTATTATTACGATGCCTATTTTAATCTATTGATTTTAGTTTTAATTTCAATTTCATTAAAGTTATGGTGTTTCAGTTGTGCATTGTTTCCTTTGAATTCTTATTAAATCATATTCACACTATCAGTATTACCAACATATAGTAGAATTGTAAATTGTCATGAAGGAAAAAACAATAGTATGTGCTATGTTCTAAGGAAATTTATTTGGTTTGCTTTTGACTGAGATACAGCTATTGTTCCTCAGTTCTACGGAGTCCATATTTCGTCACTCCAAAGTCTTAAACACAAGTGTCCCATGTTTTCAAGTCGTCCAATCGTGATTAGTCGTCCGGATCTGTTCCATAGCGACTACGGTCTACTATTACGACCAGGACAACTAATTGCGATTAATCCCCATTAGTCGGCTTGATCGGTCCTATGGCGACTAGGATCGATTAGACGACTTGAAAACATGGCAAGTGTCAATACTTGATCAAATGATTCGTTGTGGTTAATCCACCATTAGACCTAGAAGGAGCCTTCTGAATTCTTGGTAGGGTTATGCAAAGGTGTGTATGCAGAAGGGAGAACATTAGGCTCCAAAAATTCCTCATAATGTGTTGAAATATAAAATATGTACCGCATCACTTGTATTTATTACAAATTCCTGTAAAGCTGCTTGTCTTTTTTTTAAAAAAAAATTCAAGGAGATCTGTGATATCTGTTTAATTCTTTTTATTTCTGATATCCATTAATGCATACTTTGCAGGTACAAGACAACCTCTCTCTTTTATGCCAAACAAGGGATAATATAATTACAGTCCTGAAAGAGTAAGTTTTCCCATTTTGCATTTTTCTTTTCTTATGAGATACTCCCTCTGTTTTAATCCCATTTTGCATTTTTCTTTGCTTACAAGATACTCCCTCTGTTTTAAGAGCAGAGGGAGTATAATGGACATAACTGTAACTGAAAATCCTTAATGCCTGTACTATAAATTCACTTTTCCTACTTTTAAACTTCAGAAATATTGCTGTTTGTTCCTTTTTCCTTTAATCGATTATATATATGTAGACGTAAGGGTTTAGGTAGTTGTATCCGTGGAAATTCTGTTGTCTCAATGCCCACTTTGCAACCCTTTCTTATGTGAAGATCACTTTGAATCATTCTGAATAGTTAAACACTTTATGTTTTATCATTTTAGAATAAGGTATGCTATTTATTGACTGTTTATGCCCTTTAATGATCTCTGTGCTTTTCCATTAAGACTGCAATAAATGACGACTAGATTTGTTTCCCTGTTGCAGGATAAGTGATGTTCCTGAAATAATGAGGCAGATGCCGCCCCTGCCAGTAAAGTTAAATGAAGATCTGGCCAACTCTATGTTGCCAAGGCCTCCAGGAACATAATATGTTCCGCTTTGGGCTTACTCGATCAGTCGGGCAAAAAGACCAGTCATCAGTGTAGAAAGCTTGGCCGTTCGCTTATGGGTAAATTGCCATAGATACCAGATACCTCTTTGTGCAGTCAGATCTTAAATCCGGACTTGTAACACCTTCTCCTTTATACCTTGGTTCTATTTGTTCAGCTGATAGTAGATGTTCAATGTACAAAGCTCAGTTGGAGTTGAACAAGTGTGTAACTTGTAGTCCTTGTAGAGAAACAATAGACTTAAACTTCTGTACAGTGGACCAGTGGAAACAAGAGCAGTTTCGGTTTCGCTTTTGTGGCGCTGGTGTTCCAGTGAACAAATCATATTGGTTGCGGTCAATCTGGGGGGTTCCATCTTTTATTGTGTGTATAGCTGAGGATTCTTAATCCTGCCCGGTCCCCGCATGGTAAGCATTTGTTCATTGCCTCTACTTTTTCTCTAGACCCCAATTTTCGGTCTCATTTCTTAGCTTGCCAAAGCGAGAGGGGCCATCAATACTTGGGAAAGATGTTAGTCATGGTTTGCTGTTGAATCAGACATGACATTTTTTTTTTAGATAAAGAATCAGACATGACATAAGTTCACATTTTTTGTTTCTTCTCAGATGTATTGTTTGAGCAATAGGATCCTATACGTTTTCTTAAAAGAAAACCAAAATGATACGAAGCCAACACCAGAGCATTGATGCTAGTGCAACGATGTGGTCAACGAGCTGGAAGGGGAACTGGGAAGAAGACCAAGAGAAAAATTGCTCTGGTTCTGGGAACGCCAGTTGGGCTGGAAGTTCACTAACCAGCCGATCTTACGATTGCATTTGCACCCGAAATGCTCAACAGCCCAGCCCAAAGGAACCGGCCAAAATCACTGGAGCCCTAATCATCTAGTAGCAGCCTTCCTGGTTTCCAGCGGCGTGCGGCGGCTTGCAACAGGACGAGCGACAAGGTCGGGCGAGGGCGCGGCGCCGGGCGTGCGGCTAGGGTGAGCGAGGGGTTGCCTGCGTGGCGCGACACTTGGGCGGCCGGACGAGGCGCGGTGACACGAGGTCGGCGGCCAGCGGCACATCAACACAAGAAGCTAGCAACGCCAGCAAGAAGGTAATGCCGATGCCGTGTTAAAAGTCCCAAATGCCACATTCCAGTATGCGTATTTGAGCCACAACTTAGCAATGCTACGTATACTTTATGCAATGTTTATTTGAAGTGACAAAGGGAACACGGCTAGTACTGTACAAGTAGATGACACCCGATGATTTGTTTAACAACACAAACTAACATTCAGGTCTGCAGTTTCGGTAATTACTTATACTGTGCCTTTTCTCTTTTCCTGAATGAGATCATGTCAATGATGCTTTGCTAATATAAATGTTTGAAACATGCTGCTGGGCCTAGCATTTCCGTTTTCTTTTTTGTCAGTGCCACCTGAAATTTGTTATGAAAAATGAGCATTTCCGTTTTCTTTAGGATGAGTTAGAATAGACAATCGGATGGGACCAGTTACACAGACATCTCTGTTACTGGTATGCCGTGCAGAACCCCGCTTTGAGGATGGAAAATAATACTCAATAAAACAGCTTTTTATTTACATTGGTGTTTTAGGATCAAGAGAAGTAAATCAAATAACTGAACTTATTCAGTAACAAAACGACATGGTGAGGATGCAATATGAATCAAATCATAATTGGAATCTTTGGTCCTGTTTGATCAGATTACAGATATGATCCTGTTTGAAAACATCTCTCATAATGATAACATCCTAAAATGTGGTCATGCCTCAACAAACTTGATTAAAATCCTATGTATTCTTTGCTTTATTTTTCCTTCCAGTACCTTTCATTAACTGAAGCACCATGTGTATGATACTTCTAATTGATTTCTGTCTGTTTGATGATACAGTGATGCGATGAATTCTCTCCTGTGGAACTAGTGTGCATAATGATATTCTGGTGTCGTTATGCTCGTCAACTTGCCAAAGGCAGCAAAACCAACTGGAGTACAACTCTTCTCAGTTGCGAGTGCAGAATGTTTTGGGCGAGGTGTTTCTCCTATGCATTTTGCATCCCTGTTAAAGGAATGCAGGTCTGCAAATACAGTTCGTCAAATTCACCAGAGGATACTTGCTTCTGGTCTTCTTTCTTGCCCACCTTCATTGCTGTCAGTGTCACTTCCACCGTTGCCATCTCAACCATATATATCACCAAAATCTTTGGGTACTGGTATTGTAGCTGCATATCTTGCTTGTGGTGCTATAAACGATGCCCTCTCAGTGCTGGAACGTGTGACACCATCGCCAGCTGTATGGTGGAATCTACTCATACGAGAACACATCAAGGAAGGCCGCCTTGACCGTGCAATTGGCATATCTTGCCGCATGCTGCGTGCTGGAACTAGGCCGGACCATTTTACTCTGCCATATGCACTAAAAGCATGTGGTGAGCTACCGTCGTATCGTTGTGGTAGCACGTTCCATGGACTGATATGTTGCAATGGATTTGAGTCAAATGTATTTATCTGCAATGCACTGGTGGCTATGTATGCTCGCTGTGGTTATTTGGAGGAGGCCAGTCTGGTTTTTGATGAAATAACAGAGAAGGGAATCGATGATGTTATCTCATGGAATTCAATTGTTGCTGCTCATGTGAAAGGCAGTAATCCCTGGACTGCATTAGATCTGTTTTCGAAGATGACAACAATTATGCATGAAAAGGCTACGAATGAAAGGTCAGACATCATTAGCATTGTCAACATCCTTCCTGCATGTGCTTCTCTGAAAGCATTACCTCAAACTAAAGAAATTCACGGCTATTCCATTCGGAATGGTACATTTCCAGATGCTTTTGTTGGTAATGGCCTGATTGATACATATGCAAAATGTGGGTCAATGGAGGATGCAGTAAAGGTTTTCAACATGATGGAATCCAAAGATGAAGTTTCCTGGAATGCAATGGTGACTGGGTACTCGCAGAGTGGGAACTTTGAGGCGGCCTTTGAGGTATTCAAGAATATGCGCAAGGAAAATATCCCATTAGGGGTGGTAACATGGAGTGCTGTAATTGCCGGGTATGCTCAGAGGGGATGTGGCCAGGAGGCATTTGATGCTTTCCGGCAAATGCTTATTCATGGAGCTGAGCCAAATTCTGTCACAATCATCTCTTTATTGTCTGCATGTGCTTCCTTGGGAGCACTGCCTCAGGGTTTGGAAACTCATGCCTACTCTCTGAAGAAATGCCTTTTGTCCTTGGACAATGATTTAGTTGGTGATAGTGATAGTGAGGACCTGATGGTGCACAATGCATTAATAGATATGTACTCAAAATGCAGAAGCTTGAAATCTGCTCGTTCCATGTTTAATTCCATACCACGTAGGCACCGTAATGTGGTAACTTGGACTGTCATGATCGGTGGGTATGCACAATATGGGGACTCAAATGACGCCCTGCATCTTTTCTCAGAGATGGTTTTGAAACCATATGCAGTTGCCCCAAATGCTTATACAGTTTCATGCATCTTGATGGCATGTGCACATTTGTCAGCCCTTCGTATGGGTAAGCAGATTCATGCTTATGTTATTCGGCACCATCGGTATGAAGCATCTATGTACTTTGTGGCAAACTGTCTTATTGATATGTACTCAAAGTGTGGGGATGTCGATACGGCTAGGAATGTATTTGATAGCATGCCCAAAAGGAATGATGTATCTTGGACTTCAATGATGTCAGGATATGGAATGCATGGTCGTGGTAAAGAGGCCTTGGAAATATTTGACAAGATGCAAGAGGCAGGCTTCGTTCCTGATGATATATCTTTCCTAGTTCTTCTGTATGCCTGCAGCCATTCTGGCATGATTGATCAAGGTCTGGATTACTTTGACAGCATGACTAAAGATTATGGTTTAGCTGCCAGCGCAGAGCATTATGCATGTGTTATTGACTTGCTGGGTCGTTGGCAGCGGCGGCAAGCAAAGGTAATGACGACACCGTGTTGAAGTACCAAATGCCACATTCCAGTTCGCATATTTTAGCAACAATTTAGCAATGCTACGTATACTTTGGTGCAATATTTGTTTGAAATCACAAACGGAACACAGCTAGTGTTGTACAAGTAGATGGTTTATTTAACAACACAAAGCTAACATTTAGGTCTGCAGGTTCGGTAATTAATTGTCAATGATGCTTTGCGAATCCAAATGCTTGAACTTTGAAGCATGCTGCTGGGCCTAGTACTTCCGTTATCATTTTTATCGGTGCCATTTGAAATTGGTTAAGAAATGAGAATTCACAGACACAAACTCATTTGGATGGAGTGAGAGTAGACACTCAGATGGGACCACTTACAGAGACATCTCTGTTACTGGTGTTCTGTGCAGAACCCAGCTTTGATGATGGAAAATAATACTCAATAAAAGCATTACATCTTTTTATTTACATTGGTGCTTTAGGATCAAGAGAAGGAGATCAAATAACTGAACTTATTAAGTAACGAAACGACATGATGATAATGCAATCTGAATGAAAACGTAATTGGGATCTTTGGTCCTGTTTGTTTAGATTACAGATACGATCCTGCTTGAAAACGTCTCACATGATGATAACATCCTAAAATCTGATCATGGCTCATCAACCTTGATTAAAATCCTATGTTGTCTTACTGTGGTCTTTGCTTTATTTTCCCTCCAGTATCTTTCATTAATTGAAGGACCATGTGTATGATACTTCTTTCTGATTGATTTCTGTCTGTTTGATGATACAGTGATGCCATGACTTCTCTCCTGCGGATCTAGTGTGCATAATAATATGCTGGTGTCGTTATGCTCATCAACTTGCCAAAGGCAGCAAAACAAACTGGAGTACAGCTATTCTCAGTTGTGAGTGCAGAATGTTTTGGCCGAGATGTTTCTCCTATGCATTTTGCATCCCTGTTAAAGGAATGCAGGTCTGCAAATACAGTTCGTCAAATTCACCAGAGGATACTTGCTTCTGGTCTTCTTTCTTGCCCACCTTCATTGCTGTCAGTGTCACTTCCACCGTTGCCATCTCAACCATATATATCCCCAAAATCTTTGGGTACTGGTATTGTAGCTGCATATCTTGCTTGTGGTGCTACAAACGATGCCCTCTCAGTGCTGGAACGTGTGACACCATCGCCAGCTGTATGGTGGAATCTACTCATACGAGAACACATCAAAGCAGGCCACCTTGACCGTGCAATTGGCATATCTTGCCGCATGCTGCATGCTGGAACTAGGCCGGACCATTTTACTCTGCCATATGCACTAAAAGCATGTGGTGAGCTACCGTCGTATCGTTGTGGTAGCACGTTCCATGGACTGATATGTTGCAATGGATTTGAGTCAAATGTTTTTATCTGCAATGCACTGGTGGCTATGTACGCTCGCTGTTGTTATTTGGAGGAAGCCAGTCTGGTTTTTGATGAAATAACACAGAAGGGAATCGATGATGTTATCTCATGGAATTCAATTGTTGCTGCCCATGTTAAAGGCAGTAATCCCTGGACTGCATTAGATCTGTTTTCGAAGATGACAACAATTATGCATGAAAAGGCTACGAATGAAAGGTCAGACATCATTAGCATTGTCAACATCCTTCCTGCATGTGCTTCTCTGAAAGCATTACCTCAAACTAAAGAAATTCACGGCTATTCCATTCGGAATGGTACATTTCCAGATGCTTTTGTTGGTAATGGCCTGATTGATACATATGCAAAGTGTGGGTCAATGGAGGATGCAGTAAAGGTTTTCAACATGATGGAATCCAAAGATGAAGTTTCCTGGAATGCAATGGTGACTGGGTACTCGCAGAGTGGGAACTTTGAGGCGGCCTTTGAGGTATTCAAGAATATGCGCAAGGAAAATATCCCATTAGGGGTGGTAACATGGAGTGCTGTAATTGCCGGGTATGCTCAGAGGGGATGTGGCCAGGAGGCATTTGATGCTTTCCGGCAAATGCTTATTCATGGAGCTGAGCCAAATTCTGTCACAATCATCTCTTTATTGTCTGCATGTGCTTCCTTGGGAGCACTGCCTCAGGGTTTGGAAACTCATGCCTACTCTCTGAAGAAATGCCTTTTGTCCTTGGACAATGATTTAGTTGGTGATAGTGATAGTGAGGACCTGATGGTGCACAATGCATTAATAGATATGTACTCAAAGTGCAGAAGCTTCAAATCTGCTCGTTCCATGTTTGATTCCGTACCACGAAGGCACCGTAATGTGGTAACTTGGACTGTCATGATCGGTGGGTATGCACAATATGGGGACTCAAATGACGCCCTGCATCTTTTCTCAGAGATGGTTTTGAAACCATATGCAGTTGCCCCAAATGCTTATACAGTTTCATGCATCTTGATGGCATGTGCACATTTGTCAGCCCTTCGTATGGGTAAGCAGATTCATGCTTATGTCATTCGGCACCATCAGTATGAAGCATCTATGTACTTCGTGGCAAACTGTCTTATTGATATGTACTCGAAGTGTGGGGATGTCGATACAGCTAGGAATGTATTTGAAAGCATGCCCAAAAGGAATGACGTATCTTGGACTTCAATGATGTCAGGATATGGAATGCATGGTCGTGGTAAAGAGGCCTTGGAAATATTTGACAAGATGCAAGAGGCAGGCTTCGTTCCTGATGATATATCTTTCCTAGTTCTTCTGTATGCCTGCAGCCATTCTGGCATGATTGATCAAGGTCTGGATTACTTTGACAGCATGACTAAAGATTATGGTTTAGCTGCCAGCGCAGAGCATTATGCTTGCGTTATTGACTTGCTGGCTCGCTCTGGGCGATTAGATAAGGCATGGAAAACAGTTGAGGAAATGCCAATGGAGCCTACTGCAGTAATCTGGGTCGCATTACTTAGTGCCTGCAGAGTGCATTCAAACGTGGAACTTGCTGAATATGCTCTGAACAAACTGGTCGAGATGAATGCAGAGAATGATGGATCCTACACGCTTATCTCCAACATATATGCTACTGCAAGGCGGTGGAAGGATGTAGCGAGAATCAGACAACTGATGAAGAATTCAGGGATTAAGAAAAGGCCAGGGTGCAGCTGGGTCCAGAGTAAGAAAGGCACCGCATCGTTCTTTGTTGGAGATCGATCACATCCCCTATCCCCAGAGATTTATGCTCTTTTGGAGAGACTAATTGACCGCATCAAAGCTATGGGTTATGTCCCTGAGACGAACTTTGCATTGCATGATGTTGATGATGAGGAGAAAAATAACCTTCTTGCTGAGCACAGTGAGAAGCTTGCTCTTGCATATGGTTTCCTTACGACATCTCCTGGTTGTCCTATAAGGATCACAAAGAACCTTCGTGTTTGTGGGGACTGTCACAGTGCGTTCACATTCATCTCCAAGATTGTTGACCATGAGATCATAGTGCGAGACTCCAGCCGGTTCCACCATTTCAAAAATGGATCTTGCTCCTGTGGTGGCTATTGGTGATTTTCCTTTTTAGAAATCTATTGATGATTACTTGTCTTAGGAAAGTGCAGGGCCACAAGCATAAGTTGGCAATGTGTACTGCCATTGTTTTGTGATAGAAATAAATAAAATAACTAATGTCCTCATGATTCTCTTCTATTGATTCACCACTCACAAATGAGTAGTCATAGAATTATGGTTGCAGTGCCTTTTCTATATTTGTTTGGTCCAGATAAAAGCTGCTGTTTGAGTTGCCAATAGGGATGTTGTTATGTTTCAGTTTAGAAGCTACAGTTATCCGCTTCGTGTCATAATATCTGAAGTTTTTAAGGAAACAAAGGGGGTATTCCCGCCTGTGCATTTTCGTTTATATAATAAAAAACATATTTACATTAAATGGGCATATTTTTTGATTGAATAGTCTTTGCACAGTTTCAGACTACCGCATTTTTTTTTTCTTTTCAACGTTGAATCCAGCTAACATCAAAGTAAAACCATTGTAATTCATGGAACGATGCATGCACAAATAATGAATATCACCTGTCAAGATTATAGCGAAACAAGGTACCTCCTGAATAGCTCTGCTATTTATCCATTATAGTTTATTCTGAAATATTCATGATCTAGAAGGCCTTTTTTCCAGTACTTGACATTGCGATCTGAGCTGATGCTATTAGTGTTCAAAAAGTACCTTATATGCCATTGCAGTTTCGAACTTCGACTGAGGTGGCAGGTCCTCTGTCTGTATGCAAGGTGAAGCTCACAACCATCATATACATGTTCTATATGAACGACAGATATTTAGATGACTTCGCATTTGCATTGTGTGTTTCATTATGTAATACATGAAGTTGCAACTGACCATCTAAGAAAAGGTGCTTGAACTAGTCAGCAGTCTTCATCGATATGTTATTCAAAATTTGCCATGCTTTTCTGTAAGCTGTAGTGCCACCAAACAATATAGGCCTGATGAGGCATCTTGACGTCTTAACTTTCACGGTCACTATATTCAGGAGGCACTGGCCCAGCTGTTTGTCCATTCAGTAGCAGTTTATGCACATTTCAATTTTCAAATATAACAAAATATGATTTATGGCTGCAACACAGGTTCTGTCAATTTCAATCTACTTCTCAAAGGGGGAAATGTAACCGGAACATTCAATATAATAGCTTCAGAAAAGGGGCCACTAGAAACAGAAAATAATCTTCGATTTTTATGTTCAAAACTGATATTATACTCTTTCAAAATGGGAGGGACAAAAATAACAGTAAAATATACAGACTTGAAACTGATGCTCGTGAGAAGGAAAAAAAACATGAAACAAAAAGTTGTCGTAAGATAAAGTTGGTCTTATATTCTTCTCTGTATGGTGTGCGTAGTAACAAACCCTTCAGCTAAAACCATGTCAATATCCATCTTGAATTTCGTTTGTAAAACAAACATTCTCTTTAACTCGAGGCGTCATTTTTCATCTTGGCTTCAAGATCCTTCACAACATTAGTAAGAGATCTTGTATCCCGAGCTTTAGCTAGCTTGCCATTATCATCAGCCTGCAAAAGGGGTACTCAAATTATATTGCTGAAAGGAGCAATAAGATTAGACAGCATTGCCCTCTTGATTAAATTCTATGACAACTATTTTGAACAGCAAACTGCTCTCCTTTAAAGGAAAATCTGCTGTAACAAAGGAAGATTGAAAGCCTAACCTTTTCCAGAAGCAACGCACGCTCCTTCAGCTCATCTGCTGTAAGTCCTTTCTTGTGAATCACCTTGAGGACCTTTTGCATATGTGGCTGGAGAAACTCCGAACAGTGCTCCTCAAGATTACGCTCGGGGAATGAAGAATCACAGCCAAATGGGCATTTCATGGGCCTCATAGGGCAGACAGTGACACAGTGCCTATCCATATCACGCCGCAAGAGGCGCTTCTCACAATTCTGCTCGCACAGAAGGACCTTGAACGGGCAAGCAGCATCATGATCTTGCATACAGCGGACAGAGACTGTTGCCCGGCATCCATCATTTGGGCAAATAACAGGCCTGAAGGTACATTGTTCCTTATGATGAGCAAGCCGCTCCTCGTTTTCATATTTCTCAGGGCAGTGGAACTTGGTCTTGAGGTCCACATTCTTGAGGAGGACCTCGGCAATAGCTTCCCTCCTCTCGAGAGGCCAGAACTTGGTCATCTCCATCTCCTGGACAAAGTCAACCTCGGCAATAGCTTCCCTCCTCTCCAGAGGCCAGAACTTGGTCATCTCCATCTCCTGGACAAAGTCATCGATCTTATCTTCACGGCTGTCGCTCAGCAGCCACCCGGAGACATGGCCAATGATGTTCCTTTTCGTGCTGCTGAAATCGTCCATAAAGATGGACACGATCTCAAAGGGGTCATCCGGCATCTCATTCTCGGTTTCCTGGTTCGCCTCCGACTCGATCAGAGCGTCGGAGATGAAGGTCTCGCTCCTCTGCGTGATGTAGTCCACCATCTCCTTCCTGAGGTCGACGGCGACGGCAGAAGGCTTCCGGAACAGATCACCGGTCGTGCCATCAACGCACACAGCGGCCAAGCCGGGGAGCAAGATCTGCGCCAGCCTATGCATTGCCTCTGAGTCACCGTACGGGCATTGGAGGAGCGAGCCTTCACCTCTCTCTGTTCCAGGGTCGGCAACCGGTAGCTCCATTGCGGCCTGTGATCACACCCAGCAAAAAGAAGGCACCGAGCAACATCTCCATCTCCTGGACAAAGTCATCGATCTTATCTTCACGGCTGTCGCTCAGCAGCCACCCGGAGACATGGCCAATGATGTTCCTTTTCGTGCTGCTGAAATCGTCCATAAAGATGGACACGATCTCAAAGGGGTCATCCGGCATCTCATTCTCGGTTTCCTGGTTCGCCTCCGACTCGATCAGAGCGTCGGAGATGAAGGTCTCGCTCCTCTGCGTGATGTAGTCCACCATCTCCTTCCTGAGGTCGACGGCGACGGCAGAAGGCTTCCGGAACAGATCACCGGTCGTGCCATCAACGCACACAGCGGCCAAGCCGGGGAGCAAGATCTGCGCCAGCCTATGCATTGCCTCTGAGTCGCCGTACGGGCATTGGAGGAGCGAGCCTTCACCTCTCTCTGTTCCAGGGTCGGCAACCGGTAGCTCCATTGCGGCCTGTGATCACACCCTGCAAAAAGAAGGCACCGAGCAAGTTAGCCTTCTGATCCGTAAATCCGTAATTCAAAGAAGAACCCTCGCCTAGGCACATTTGCAAGTCAGCGCGAGGGTGAGGCAGAATCGCAACATACATTTGTTATTGCCAATCTTGCAATCTTTCAGATCAAGATGAGGGAGACTGTTCTATCTATGCAGGGGACCAAACGCATATACTGCAATTGATCCCAGTGCCGGACAGGTAATTCAATAAGATTCAGGACAGCGATCCGTCAGCAACACATTCCGGCGCCGCACGCGATTGGGTCGCGCATGTTCAACAAACAATAAAGGCGAAAACAAAAAATGCCACTGGTGGCCGGCGGCCGAGAAGTCGGCGCAACAAAATGAATCGTGGGCGTGCCTGTTTGGGGGCTCTCGACAAAGAAAAAGAAAATGAAAGATTTCACAGAACAGGGCGAGGAATCCATCCGCCGAGCAAGAGCAGTGGGAAGGGCGCGTCCTTACCTCAGGAGCGACAAAATCTGACCCAGGTCCGGCGCGGATCGTCGCCGGCAGCTCGCGTCCAAGGAGAAGGGAGGAGGAAGAAGGGGAGGACGTCGGGGAGCAGGCGCGCAGCAGCGGTGGTCCGGATCGATGCTGGGCAGGCGCGTGTTCTTCGCGCAGAGGGTCCCCTCCTTGTCCGTATAAGCTTGGATTGTGGGGAAAAGCCCGGTGGGGCCCGCCGCGCTTCAACGCGGACTCGGCTGCACGGTGAGCGGTCAACCGAACATGCAGGCATGTCAGTTTAGTATAGAAAAAAAAAAGAAAAAAGTTCTCGGTAACAAATGGCGATTCCAATTCCAGTTGCATATATATTTCGCAAAAAAAAGCAGTTGCATATACGCCTGCACGTCTGGCGTACCTCTAAGGGGTCCTTTGGATTACAGGAAGTTTGGAGGAATTTTAAAGGAATACTGTTCCCAAAGGAAAATTTCCTATCCTATGGTTTGGCTGGTAGGAAACAGCACTACTATTCCATAGGAATTTTTCCTTTGCATGCCGATTCCATAGGAATTTTTAGCATCCACTCAGAGCTCTTGGAAAAATTTCCTGCACGAAGAACGAGGAGCTCAATGCTGCATCTGCTGGCTAATGCTCCATTATTGCTCACGTGGCCAATCGATTACACACAACAGGAGAGAACATCCACACAAATCACTCCATTAGTATGACTTTTTATTCACTCTCAACATTCCTCCACAATGATTCCTTCACTTTTCCTATGTCTCATCCAAACAAACTTTCACCCCATATTTCTATGTTTTACAATCCTTTGTTTTACATATGCATTCCTATCAAATTCCTACGTTTTTTCTATTTCTGTGTTTTGCAATTCCTGCGTTCCAATGGGGCCCTAAATGGGATGCAATGAAGAGGACAAACATAGTGCCTTTTAATTTTGTTTTAAGACAAAATTTCCAAACTTTAATCATCAGCTAAAAAACATAATATTAACAACGTAAAAATGATGTTTCTTATTTATTATGAAACACACTATCATAAGATACAAATCTTTTAGTTTTTAACTATTTTAATTTGAAAAAATACACTTTTAGTTTTCAAATGTTGTCAAAACATGGTATCAAAAATGATGTCAAAAAGTCAAAAGTGACACTGTTTTGGGCTGTAGGGTGTATCATACAAACATGACATCCATATTAGGATGGGAGTGACTACACTTGGGATCATCCATATATATTGTGGGTTGACCCTATTTATACGCAGTTCCACTTTCTATTAAATTTTATTTTTGTGAATTTCCTTACAGTTAATACACAAAATGTTATGAAATTTCACAAATTTAAACACAAAATGAAATGCTGCAAACAAAGTGACGGTGACTTAGATGGAGATGGTGACTACTTCTAGCTTGCACATATAAACTTCTATCATATCTTGCTCTTGATTAAGTTCACATGCGTTTCATTTCTTGCCTTGTTTGGAGCACTAGATGATCCATCGTGCTTGCTCTGATTGCTAGCTAGGTCAATGGGCTTACTGCAGTGGGATCTATTTTTTTCCCCCTATTTACAAACCATGCGTAGCTATTGTTGTTGATATCATTTAAATACCCATTTTTATATGCTGAATTACTCTATTTTGCAGCATAAACACCATCTAATTCTTGATTATTCATATATAGTGTCGTTCTTCAATTATTTTGCAGAATCAGATAAAATGTATGACACTATATGGGCAACATAATGGAACTTGGACCACGAAGGGATTAATTGGGCAAAGAAATCTCAGGTTCCCGTCGGCACATTGAAGAAATAACAAGTTGAAGGCCTATTCAACATCAAAACTCCTCCAGAAGAAAATTGACATAAGCATCCTTGGAGATATTATTCATGAAGAGATAAGAGAAGCTTCAAGATGCAATCTTATCAATACAAGATTCTATTCGGAAGATTATGGCGTGAAGATCTGCACGGAATTCACACAAGAAGTTAGGAACTGATTTGGAGGGAAAACCACACGAGACAGGTCTTGTGCTGATCGTCGTAGCGCCGCCACTTCAATGTGCGGACTATGCCTTAGAAGATATAAACACTTTAAAAACCGTGGTGCTTGATCGAGTTGATTAAACTATGGTCTAATGATTTATTGTTAGTTTTGTTAAAACTTATTTCTGGATTCTGTAAGCTTTTATGTGCCTGATTCGGATTGCTTAATTAGTGCTAGGCTAAGGCACTATTTGTTCCCCCTCAGATTATATAATCCGGCTAATCTATAAGCTGGAGGAGAGCAGCTTATGAGATTATGATAATCTGCCCTGTAAATTGCTATAATCTGAGAGCTGTTTGTTTCAACTTATAGATTATAGAGCAGAATATATAATCTAGATGGGAAACAAACATGGCCTAAGTATTCTAGACTCAATTGTTGTGATTAGGTTTCATCTCCGAACATGTATTAATTGAATATCATAGATGCATACCTTGCTATGGAATTCAAGGAAGGATGGAGGATTTCAGATATAAAGTGCCCACTTGCCTTAAGGTAGTACATAGATCTAAAGTTGAATGTCTAATAATGGGAGTAGAGTACCATGAGGGAAGGCATGTACCCATCTTCGTGACAGCGATCTTGCCGAAAAGTTCACTCTGATATCGTATCATACAACCAGTGTTTAAAAAAGGGATAAAAAGCGGCGCCTAAGCGCTGGGCTCACCGCTCAACTTTCATAAAATCAGTGGAAAAAAGCGGGGAAACGCTTAAGCGTTCAAAAGAACTAAAAAGCGGCGCTTTTCTGCGCTTTTTCCCGCCGCCGGCTATCGCCAGGTCATGGATCTGCTCCGGCTCTGCCGTCTGGGCCCTGCTCTGGCTCCACCCATCTATCATGGTCTCCTCTGCCGGAGCTGTCGACATCGCTCGTGGCCCCTGCTGGATGTCATCCACTTCATGCTCCGCCGAACGCCCGGAAACCGTCAAATCCTCTCGTCCTCTGCTATGGCATCGACTCCTCTACTCCACCGTCGTCTGCTCGTTCTTTTGTCCGGGCCGGCATTCAACAGCCAAGCGATGGCAAGCTGCAGCCTAGAGCGGCGACAGAGATGCGATCTTGCGCACGGTAAAAAGCGGTGGCGACGAAGGCTGGTATGTAACTTTGTTATGGCTATGTATAGGCCATTTAGGGCGAAATTTATGAGCTGGGCTTGATAGGCCATTATTTTTGAAGCCCAACAACAGCAGCCTCTCTTCTTTAACCTCTTTTTGTTTCTTTTTTTTTCCTTTTCTGCATCTGTAGTCACCGCTTAATTAATGACCGATGCTTAAAGCGCCTAGGCACAGCTTAAGCGGCCTAGGCGCTAGGCAGTGGCTGACCGCCTGCTTTAGTTTTTTGCTTTTTAAAAAACTGCATACAACCAAGTAAAATTGATCCTTTCACTGTTCGTATTTGATTACACTTTCTGGTTTGACTTATTTATCACCCAAACAGCCTCTGTCACAACCCCCTTCCTTCACCAAAAAACAAGCACAACCTTTCACTTGGAGGTAACACTGAATGTTTAAACACAATAGCTTCACTTAGTACTCGATAATTATGTGGATGCGATATAAACTTTGGGATACTATAAAAGGAAGACTATTTGCGCTTGCGGTATATAAATAGGGTGCTACTGTTAACCAATATTTGTCCTTTAAGCACAAAAAACATCATAGGTTTGTTAGTCATCCCCTGTTTCAACGGAAACATTATAGATCTGACCCTATGGAATACACCACTCCCATAGTGTAGGAGGTAGAAGAATTTTTTCGCGACCAAGGGGACTGTTCGATCGTCACACTTCCCATCTAATAACGGTCAAAACATCCATATTCTTTTTAAAACTAAAAGCATCCAGAATTAGTGGTACGCAAGCTATTATATGGGTCGGAGTATGAATGTTTTGACTGACTGGTTGATTGCTAAGATGGTGTGCTCTGGCTAGACTCCCATATATAGCGGGCTTCATTTTCTCCCGCTTGATTAAGCAAAACAACCGATCGGCACAATCCCTTCCTTCTCGCGTGGTCGTCTAGAATGAAGGGCCCGCGTCAATGTCAACCAGCTGCGAGGCTAGATATATATGATTAGGATGCATCAGAAGTCCGTGTTAGGAATGGATGCAGGTGGACGCTCATCCAGCAATCTTTCTGGGCCGCTAGGTAGACCCTTCTGTCACCTGTTGGTGAGTTTTCATTGCATGAGGGACTACCACACCACCGACAGGTTGAGAGCAGACAGCTCCAGAGGGAACATGGTGAATTGGCTGTAGAAGAACTCAATTAAATCATAAGCGTTACCGCTATTCGCAGGATCGAGTTGGTACGTGCTGA
>LAPY01001764.1:20481-35333 GCA_000970635.1 Eragrostis tef
AACCTCGTTTTTGGGGCACTGATATGAGAACAAAGAAACTGGTCAGGGTAATTAAAAATGAGACCCTCCGTTGCATGTTCATGGATAGGGTTCAATCAAGATATCTGCCGTTATCTGTTGATATTTATCAGGAGAGTATTCAAGGTGCTTCAGAGTGTGCAGGAAAGAGGATTGATTTTGAGGATGACGGCCTTGAATCCCAGGGTGAGCAATTGTCACATTTCCCTAACAGATGTTTTTTTTTTCTGTTATTGCTGTGCAATGCATTAAAGTAAGTGGTGCTACCTGTTGATCTTTTTGCTTGACCACATCTGCAGGCATGAACCCGATTGCAACAGGAGCAGCAAGTGAAACACCTTTAGGTCCACCTCCAAGTGCAGTAATGTGTGATTCCAAGGATTGTGTTGAAGGTGCTTCTCAGAGTGCAGCAAAGATAATTGATATTGAGGATGACGGCCATGAATCCGGGGGTGAGCAAAGGGCCATGGACAAGATATATGGGTCATATGACGAAAGCTTTGATTGTCTTTACAGCTTTGATTGACACAGTCAAGAATGGAGATGCCACTCACTTCTCAAGATTTTTCTGTTGCATGGCCCCCTGTATGATTGGATTTACCCATGGATGCCGGCCATATCTGAGCATAGATTCCACAGCACTGACCTCAAAGTGGCGTGGACAACTGGCTGGAGCAGTATCAATGGATGGCCACAACTAGATGTTCCCAGTTGCATTCGCACTGTTTGATTGCAAGACTGTTGAGAACTGGACGTGGTTTATGCGGCAGCTGAAGGAGTCCATTGCGCCTTACTCTGAGGATGGAAGCCACCTTTGCATTTCAAGTGACGCCGGGATAAGTATTTTGCAAGCTGTGAAGGCCGTTTTCCCAGCAGCCGAAACTAGAGGGTGTTTCAAACACCTTATTGACAACATCAAGAGGATGTACTCTGGGCCATTCCTTGCAGACATATATGCCGCTGCTTACACATACTTGCCTGAAAAACATGACATACATCTGAACATGGTGACGACAGCAAAACCTGAGATCAAAGAATGGCTAGAGCTACACCACAATCATCAGTTGTGGGCCAGAAGCAAATTCTCTCCACATGTTAGGTATACCTACTCAGCTCTTTTTTCGCTAGGCACCTAGTATGTCGGATGGATGTTGTTGCCTAGGTCGATGCATCTGTGTATACTCTCACTTATTCATAGGCATACCCTGGTTCATAACATATCATCTACACCAAATCTTTCTGAAGCATAAACTGTTGAGTACATGAACTTCTGTATACCGTCTCTTCTCTACGGGTCTACCCTTTTGTCAACAGGTCCCTGACTTACGTGTCTACACCATGTGTAACGAACGGATACTTTTTTCAATATACAGGTGTGATCACGTCACCAACAACCTGGCGGATAGCTAGAATTCTTGGGTGAAGGACTTGATAGATCTCCCAGTGGACACATTGGTGGAGAAAATAACTAATAAGATATAGTTGCTTGGTTACAAGAGGCACCAAATTGGGGAGAAGCTCGGGGCAGATGGCAATCAGATCCTTCCTAGTGTGGTTCAGAAGATAAATGAGAGGTCTAGAAATATCAAGGAATTTAGAGTGGTTCCAAGCTCTGAGGAAGAAGCTCAAGTGGCAGAGCTTCGTGACAAGGAGGAACTGGTCAGACATGTGGTATCGTCGAACGTGCTTGAGAGCGCGTGCAGGGAATGGCAAATCACGGGCAAGCCGTGCGACCATGCATTGGCATTTCTCAAAACCAGGAGAAATGCAAAGATGGAACACTTTGTGTCTTGCTACTTCAACATATCGTCATTCAGGTCCGCGTATGCAGAGATCGTTGCTCCAATTCCGGATAGAAATCAGTGGCCAGAACTAGATAAAGGATTCCGCTTGCAGCCACCTGGACCTAAGAAGAGGTATACCCTAGATACAATCAGCACCGACACATCAGCATTTAGATGCATATACCCGACCACTACAACTGGTATACACCCTGTCTTATCTCTGAGTGAATTCTGTATTTGCTTACTGTTTTGCAGAACCAGGAACCGCAAGTCCCAGTCCAAGGAGGGCAGAAAGAAGAAAGTGGAAGATGACGAACATTCGTGGAACCGTACTGAATTTGGAGGGACTGTAGAGGCCGCAACTACAAGTGCCTTCCCGGTGGAGTCTCAAGATTGGCGCGGAGATGATTTCCCGCCTTTCACGCAGAGGAAAAGGAAATGCTTCCTGGAGTGATAACACCACACCAGATGTGGGTGTACTCGTAACTTTTTGGGCTGACACAAAACAACAGGGTGAAAACTTTGCCCCTCACAAACATTGAGCATGTCTCTACCAGTCTAGGTGTAATGTTTTGCCCGCAACAAGCATATCTTTAGGTGCATGGAGTTGAAAACCAGCACTGGATATGTATTTGCGGATGACCAGCATGATAGATCGGTGTTAGGGTGATGGATCTGTGTCAGTGTGATAGATCTGTCATGATTTGTGATGTGTTGACGTCTAAACCTAAGTTGTGATGTTTGAACTATGTTCTGATAATCAAGGCTGCTTCTGTTGAAACTGGTGTTAAGGTGATGCCGATGCATGGCCAGGCTAAAGTTCCATGGTCAGTGCATGTCATGAAACACTGCTAGTGTTAATGGGCACACACCGTTTCTTTCAAAGGTTTACACGACCCTTTTCATTCGCTGCCTACCCTTTTATAATAAGACAGATACCCTAGCTCCTTGAAAAAGAAAACGATCGTATACCCAGACGCATACCATGGTTTTACCCTGTGCTCCTTCACGATGACATGTTGATCCTCGTGTATGACGTTACCTTTACCCGGGTAGACCACGAGTTCAGAACCAGTAGACCGTCGAACACCCATTTCACTTTTTTGTCATGCGACCACCCAACCGAATCCGGGTTTGCAATTTGTGCACGGGCGATGGTGGTAGATAGATACATGACAGGAATTTTCGGAATTTTTCTTTTGAGGTATTTATACAGTGTGGTGTCCACCTATCCATGGTTTGCCTCAATACATCATGGTGATGTGTTAGGAGCAGGGCACTTTGAACACACATCGACGGATTGAATTTTAAAATACCTCACCAAAAATCGTAGTGGTTGCGAATGACTTGGGACGGCCACATGTCAAGTTCTGCAGTCGAATTCGACGTATTTCGGGAGAAACAATTCGTCAAAACAATTCACAAAAACACCGATTTCTTGTGTTTTTTCTGTGTCGGAAACTACGATGTTTTTAGAACCGCAGCTTTGTTCACAGGTATACAAAACTGATACAATGAGTCCCTCATTATTGTGATTTTTTCGACACTTTTTCTCCATGTGCATGTCACGAAACACTGCTAATATTAATGGGTATACCCCGTTCCTTCAATCGGATATACGAGGCCCTTGTCAGTCGCTGCCTACTCTATTTTCATCATAAGGATACTGTATCTACTTGACCATGAAACAGTGGGTGTACTCTGACGCGTTTCGCGGTTTACCCTATTGTCCTACCCGCGGACATGTTGTTCCCCGTGTATGACGTTACATTTCTCCATGTATGCCACAAGTTTAGTCAGAGTAGACCGATTGACCTATGTTCAATCGCTGCTTCTGTTGAACCGAGTTCCCTTTTATTGGCGATTCCCTTCAAACAAAGTATAAATGCACTCAGAGGCTAAGAACACGATCGTCTCTACCGTGTTAACGTGTTGCATGGTGAAGCAAAAGTATTGGGACACGACCCTACAAAAAAGAGTCGTTACAACTGCCCTACTCAAAAAGGAAAAGGATTGTTATCACTGCTGTAGTCAACGTACTCTAGCCCTAATAGATGTCAGATAACGTGTTCCATGGGTACATTAGTTGGAGTATCCCATTGGACACGCTTAGGTTCCATGTCAGACAAGTGTTCACTGTGGGTACGGCACCCCGTCGACCCGGAACTGGTTCAGTTCATCCGGGAGCTTGGCACGGTTGAGTCGATGAAACACCAGAAAGTGCAGAAAGTCAGCCCTCATCTCGGAAGTTTTTTCCTGCGATAAGGAAAACAGAAGGGATCAGAACTTTGGCATGCACGTTCGGACGAATCATCATACACTAGACAGGAAATGACTAAAAGGTATACAACCATACATGTTCACCAACATCGTCCAGGCAACCATCCTCTGCAGTGTACTGCTCGATGAACACCATTGTCAGGAAAGCGCAGTCGTTTGGCTTCTTCATGGTTGGACAAGCGAACCTTTTATGCGGGAAGTTATCAAATGGTTTACAAGCACCATTTGTGGCCGTCTTCAAACCTTCGTTCAAGTGTTGGATAATTTTTTTGCCCAAGGGGCCGTGGTGATCCTCGAATACTGATCCACGCGACTCGTAGTCAATGGTGTCCATCACATCTATACGCTGCCTTACGTAATTGACGACATATAGGGAATAATGTTCGCGGTTGAGGACCGGAATCAAAATCTGTGACATTCAGGTATACCGTCAGAAAAGGTACAAGATATCGTTCAGATACACGGTCAGAAATTGATAGGTCACTGGGGATAGGTCATGTGACTTACCACTTTTAGCTTGCTCCAGTTCACGTCCTTCGGCAAATAGTCATTCAAACCGATCACCAGTTGAGCTGGATTGTATACGGGATCTACGCCAAAATAAAGTGGAAAATTTTCCATGTTGGCAAATAACTGCGGATAAAACAACGGCACAAAAATACAGTAAATTAAATTGCTAGATAGATACGGTACAATAGTGACACAAATTAAATGCCGGAGATGCATTTCGGTACACTTACCATTGCCATGGGGGAAATAACCAGCATTTCCTGCGACAGTACAGGACGGTACAGCCTGTCATCAGCAGTCACACAATGAACAAAAAGCTCCATAAAGACGGACTGAGCGGTTATTCCGTCGTCAAACGAATCCAGGATCTCCTCGCCATGAAGTTCGCATTGGCTGGCATCGGTATACGCCATCAGTACAGTTCTGCACAATAGGTATACTGTTACTTACGTTCACGTCTACACATATGCATATGAGAAAAGTTTTTTCAACCACGGCTTACTTTTTGTACTTGGAATTATCATTCAGATGACTACGAAGGGCCAATGTTTTTGATGGTACAGCTTGAGCTCTCATCATGTTAATTTGGAGTGGGGAGAAATTTTGGAAGCCAGAATCAGGATGCGGACTCTTCAATGGAGGCTCAGTCAAACCGTGATCACCACCAGTCGCCCCTTTCCTCTTGCGCGTATTGATTCGACGATAGCAACGCGGCTGAGAATCGCCTGTTACCTTACGCTTTGGAAGGGGAATCTTGATTTTTTTGCTGAATTTCTTCTTCGTATCAGCCAACGATCCTTCAATGTTCTCTGATGTATGTCCTCCGACCTGGCAAACGAACACACCACAAACGGTATCAAAAGACACGGAGGTTGACACGAAGAAAGGGAAAAGGAGGCGGCATACTCTTAAACACATCTGGGTCTACCCTTTATGAGCCGAAAAGAAAAAAGAACCAGTCTTATGTATTCGGATTGTAAGTTAGGGAGGATACTCATTAAACGGTAGCAAAAGGAAACATATTGAGATAAAGTGAGATAGAACCAGAAAAAGGAAACAAAGAGTTAACGACATCGAACCATAAAAACACGGGTACACACAAGAAGAAGCAAGCGATCAACAAGAAAACGTATCACCAAGGATGCCGTAGTTGACACGAAGAACAAGAAAAGGAGGCGACATACCCCAAGACACACACGGGTCTACACTCGTTCAAAATGGAAAACAAAAGAACAAGTCATAGGTATTCGGTTTGGAAGATAGGGAGCTTACGGTATCATTGACCTGTCCAGTCGGAATCGCATTAGCTGAACCTGATGCATTATTTTCTGCATTCGAACCACCTTGCACAAATGTAGTAGAATTAGTGTTTTCAATCCCATGCTCCCTAGATTCCCCACTAGGTCCTTCAAAGTTGAATATAGAATTAACGAAATTGTCTTTATCATTATCTGCAGAAGAGTAATAGAAATTGGTAGCACAATTAATCTGACAGCTAGTCTTATTGTTTCATACATAGAAATGAGATAAATGTAACGAAAACTTGAAAACGAATGTCTTTGAGACGCTCCGCATGTTACAATCTCCCTGCCGGGGTATACTCGAAATAAGGAAACAGCATACTCTGTCGAGAACAGACTAACCAGTGTGCGCATCAGACGCTGTAGGCCGCACATCACTTACTGTACTGCTACAATCCTTTACGTCCAGCCCTTTGGTCACAGGAAAAGGCCGAGGCATATATAAGCTCACTCGCACGAAAACAAATAAACAGAAACCATTCTGGCAATGGGATTTACCTTTCGCGGCGTTAGCCGTAGAATCATGGTCTTGGTCAGCAGGTTTTTTGACATTGTCAGCTCCAGATTCTTCACCAGAGATTTTCGCAGCAGAGTTTTCAACATCATGCTGGGATTTACCTTTCCCGTTGTCAGCAGTAGAATCATCGTCTTGGTCAGCAGGTTTTTTGACATTGTTAGTTCCAGATTCTGCACCGGAGGTTCTCTCAGGAGAGGTTACAACATCATTCTGGGGAATTGTAGAAAGAACATTCTTCAGGATAGTATCAGGAGAATCGGTATCATCTTCATGACTATCCTTTTCCTTTCCAGCAACAACATCAGTAGCTTTCATGTCTTGGTCGTTGCCAGAAACCAGTGAATCATTTCCAAGACTATTATTTTCCTTTCCAGCACCAGCACCAGCACCAGCTTTTGTATTCAGGTTTTGGTTGTTGCCAGAAACCTGAGAATCAACATCATGAGCTTTCTTCAGGTCTTGGTCGTTGCTAGAAACCTGTGGCTCTTGTTGCTCTTCGTTGCCAGAATCATCCCGCTCTTTGTTGCCATCGCCAGGAATCTTAGAATCATTTCCATGACTGTCCATTCCCTTCAAACCATCAGCATCATGAGCTTTCTTCAGGTCTTGGCCGTCGCCAGAAACCTGTCGCTCTTGATGCTCTTCGTTGCCAGAATGATCCCGCTCTTCGTTGCCATTGACAGAATTCTCATCATCATTTCCATGACTGTCCTTTCCCTTCGAACCATCAGCATCATGAGGTTTCTTCAGGACTTGGTCGTTGCCAGTAACCGGTCGCTCTTGATGCTCTTCGGAGCCAGAATCATCACGCTCTTCGTTGCCATCGCCAGGATTCTCAGAATCATTTCCATGACTGTCCTTTCCTTTCAAGCCATCAGCATCATAATCTTCCATGATGTCTTGGTCGTTGCCAGAAACCGGTCGCTCTTGATGCTCTTCGTTGCCAGAAACCGGTCGCTCATGATGCTCTTCGTTGCCAGAATCATCCTGCTCTTCGTTGGCAGAAGCATCCCGCTCTTGATTGGCATCATCTTCTGTCTCTTGATTGGAAGTTCCTTCACCTGGAATCATAAAACAAAATAAGAAAATAAGTAAAAACGGTTTGGGCTGAAATTAACTTTGTCACAAGCGGCAAGGAGAAAAGGGTACATCATACACGTGCATGACCATGTCAGACGCGGTAAAGAGAAAAGGGTAGACCCCCAAACATGTCCGAAGCAAAAGGGTATCCGCGTGATTACGAATGGGTAGACATGTCCCAAGCAATAGAGTATCCGCGTGATTATTAAAGAGTAGACAATCTCAGACAAGGGTTGTGTATAACCTAGCCAACACACAGAGTAGACCCTAAAAAGAGGCAGTTTCAACAAAGTACGTCCATGAGGTTTTTTAACCTTTTTCTTAAAGGGACACACTTTTTTTTTCTAGAACTAAGCAAAGACGACAACAGAGTTCTGAAAATGAAATGGTTGTTCCATCGGTCTACTCTGACTAAAGTGGTGGCATACATGGAAAACAGCCGGACTGCCTAGCACTGAAAATAAGTAAAACGGTTTGGACTGAAATTAACTATGCTGAAGAAACGGTTTATGAGTTCCACCTCCATTACCTTCAGGTGGCGTCAAAATAGATAAATTGCCTTGACCAACGGCAGCCGCAGCCACCATCTGTGCATGCTCATCCAACATCGTGCCAATGGAATGCGCCACTTGAATAGTCCTGCTTCGTATGTTCCTCTGGGCGGCGGCAATCCTATTGGTTTCAACAAGCACGTCGGCATCGTACTGGTCCATTTCCTTTAGTGCCTTCAGGCGCATACTTTCACCGAGAGCGCGGATCTTCGGAGCCAGGAGTTGGCGGATGCTTGGAATACTGAATGTGGATAACCCATCCCCTCGTGGGGGTGGCGCAGAGTCATCCTGAGGCTGAACTTGTTCGATGCTGTAGCAAGTGTTGCCACAGGCCTTCAACTACATGTACAAAAGGCGGGAAATGGCGGAATAAATATAGGGAACTCCAGAATACAAGATAATACTTCAGGCTAAAACATGAAGGTTTAGTGAAGCAGAGGACAAACCGGCAGTTTAGTGAACTGAACGTTGCCATCCTGGTCGTAAAACTTCGCGTCTTTCACAATTTCAGCGATCATGGTCTTCGTATAGAAGGCAGCCCGAGGGATAGAGTGAGGACTGGCCTGGGTGTGTATGTGGTAAAGGTTGTCCACATAGAAAATCTGAATGCAAGGAAATGAATCAATTGTCAGCTGAATGCAAACAATTTAAGCATCGGAGGGATCAAGGGCAAAACTTACAATCAGGAACAGGGCACATCCGCAGAGTTGCGGGTTCTTTCTATTGATGTCCCGGTTCTGCCAGTCCACCACGGAATCCTTCAGCCTTGCAAACATCAATCCCGCCGAGCTTTTCAGGCTCCATTGCAAACAAAACATCTCTTTGACCCACGTGAAACTTGCCAGATGGAAACAAGAACCTCGCACTAATGATCATGAAGAAACATCTCAAAAACATATCATCCACCTGATGCTTTTTGATCTCGGCCTGCAGAAACCGCACAGGAATGTCACCTTTCTTCTGGTGCACGCCCCCTCTATCCTTAACTATCTTGTCACAAATTTGAAAATACCCCTGAATCCAAGCCATCTGCTCATTAATCACAGCTTCAGTTCGCACTGGTATGTCACCACCACAAAAAGGAATCCCTAAAACGAGATGCACATCTCGTGGTGTAATGAACAACTTCTGCCCTCCCCCAACATCGATGCTCATGTCTTTTGGATCGATGCGGTCCATCAACCAAACAAGGACCAAACGGCTCCCAAGACCATCGGTTTTGAAAGACAGAAAATCAGGCCAACCAATATCAACAAGTTTATTACGCTGATTCCGTGACAGCATCTTAATGGTGTCGACAACCACCTTCGGATTACTACGGACGCAAACTTTCTCCAGATCTGACTCATATACCTCCTGCAAACAAGGATCGATTTGTTACACCTCAACATATTCCCTCGAGACAACAAACGGTATACACACAGGAAATCAGATGATGCCTAGACTAAAAATTACATCAAAATCTGAAGGCGCATGAACCGCCAAGCTACAATCATATATTGACATTCGCAAAAACAAAAAAAATACAAAACAAACAATCATATTTTGACAATGTGGTTCAGTGGAAAAACTTACTTCCTCAGAGCTTTCAGACTCATCCGAAGGCGCTGCACGTCTCAAAGTTGAAGCCTTCTTCTTGGTACGAGGATTTGAATATTCATCGTTGGAATTGAGCCGATTCCGCTTATTGGTTTTCCTCCTCCTACCACCGGGTGCAGAATCAAGCGGGGACCACACCGGTTGATCCTGAAACATTCCCAGAACTAGTGAGCCGATGACCCTGAAAGGGTTGCGACCTATATCTAAAACAATGTGTTCTTCAGAACTCACGAAAATCAATTTGTTCTGGAAAAGACCACTAAATCGAAATCAACAGACTTACATAGAAAAGTAGAAAACCAAGAAACTAGGATCAGCGGCAACAATCAACCATTTCGCGTGATAAATTGCAACCAATGGGAAAATCGGAGCAGCGCATACACGGAATTCGCAATGCAAGAAAGGGGAAATGCGAACTGATACGAACCTTCTTCCGCTTTGTCCTATTCCGAACCGGCGCCATCGAGACCTCGACGAGGCGGAGACGAGGGACGATTGAGGGTGAGTGGGCAAGTGCGCATGTATTGGGGCGGGCGAGGGTACTCGGGGAGGGGGAGTGGGGGGTGGCGAGGAAGGGCAAGCGTGCGGGCGGAAACCGACAATGACGGCGGCGACGGGAAGGGGAAAGAACTTTATATATGTCGAGACGTAGTTCACCGCCATGTGGGGCCAGACATCGTTTGGCGCAATGTAGGGTATACATCAGCTAAAACCTAGCAAGTCAATCTGTCTACTCTATTACGGAAAGAGGTCTACCCGACTGGTGGGTTCGGCCAAAATATTGGTCCCACGTGTCGGAGCCGGATTTCAAAACTACACAATCCGATTGAAGAGCGCCGATGCTGATGCTACAGCGGTCGGGACGTTGCATTATCCGGTAATAACTGCTTGACGGGACGAGTTTGGCTGACTGTGGCCCCATGCTCAGTATGGGTCCCATTGTCAGTAGCAAGGGTTAATAGTAGATAAAATTATTGCTACCAGCGGCCGTGTATAAGTATGGGAAACTCTATAGAGTTCCTCACACAATTAACTCCTTCGTCTTTCTGCTTCATTCGAAGCCGCGACCCTCCTCCAAGCGATCCGCCATCCTCCGCCATGGCTCCGTCCGGCAAGTCCGGAAGCCGCGGAACAGGTCGCCGCAGCTCTGGACGTCGCGTGGGAGCTGGAAACACAAACTCCGGCGAACCACGTAGCGCGTCCCCGGTAACTTTTCAAACACATCTGTGCTTTGTGATCTCGTTTTGGGGTCATTTGGATCCGTTAGGTTTTGATGTGGTAATGCCATTCATAAGCAGGCACGCTCTCCGTCTCCCTAGGAGCGCTCCTCGTCCCCTGTCAAGTCGCGCTCGCTGTTGGGCTCGCCGTCGCGCTCCATGTCGGTCTCGCCTTCCCAGTTGCTCTCGGCCTCGCCGTCGCTCTCGAGGTCGCGCTCTCTCTCACCGGACTCCTCGCTCTCGCCGTCGTTGGATGAGTACTTCTACGAACAACCTGTTGGCCGGCAAGTACCCGACTACATGCAACCTCTCACTCGCCGGACCCGTTTAGGCATGGAGTTTTACTGCTGCCCCTTTTGCCTGGACATGAACTCGTTCCGAAGGGTCGCCCATCTGCGCTGCCACATGCTCGACTTCGTCATCGAGTCGTCAAACCCGGAGGAAGGTAGAATCCAGCACCATAAGTTCGCTCGAGCTCACGGGTGGATGGACTGATCTTAATCGCCATTAGTGGTGTCGTCGAGCTATCTGGTTGTGGTGCGCCGCTTTACCTATTCTATATAGATCTATGAGTTGTGTGAACATCTTTCTCTCTTTGCGGTGAAATTGTATCTTGCTGTAATGTGAACATCTATCTACAATGGGATGACTAGGTTCTAGATTGCAATGTATGGCATGGCCAGTCGGTTATGATTAGATCTGTGTAAGCATGCTAGGTCTGTGATGATCTGTGATGTGTTAATGTGTAAACCTAAGCTGTGATGTTGAACTAAATTCTGTTAATCAATGTTGCTTCTGTCAATATCCAAGGAGACTCTCATTTCTGCTAATATTAATGGGTATACGCCGTTCGTTCGAACGGATATACTTGGCCCTTGTCAGGGGTGCCTACCCTTGATTAACTCGACGGATACCCTAGCTCCTTGACAGAGAAACAGTTTGTATACTCATACACAGACCACGGTGTACCCTATGATCCTTTGAAATGTTGTTCCTCGTGTATACCACGGCAATCAGTAAGAGTAGACCCATCGAACACCCATTTCTTTTTTTTGTTAAGCGACCACCCAACCAAATCCGGGGTTGACATTTGTGCATGGGCAATGGTGGTAGACAGAAGCCGCGGAACAGGTCGCCGCAGCTCTGGACGTCGCGTGGGAGCTGGAAACACAAACTCCGGCGAACCACGTAGCGCGTCCCCGGTAACTTTTCAAACACATCTGTGCTTTGTGATCTCGTTTTGGGGTCATTTGGATCCGTTAGGTTTTGATGTGGTAATGCCATTCATAAGCAGGCACGCTCTCCGTCTCCCTAGGAGCGCTCCTCGTCCCCTGTCAAGTCGCGCTCGCTGTTGGGCTCGCCGTCGCGCTCCATGTCGGTCTCGCCTTCCCAGTTGCTCTCGGCCTCGCCGTCGCTCTCGAGGTCGCGCTCTCTCTCACCGGACTCCTCGCTCTCGCCGTCGTTGGATGAGTACTTCTACGAACAACCTGTTGGCCGGCAAGTACCCGACTACATGCAACCTCTCACTCGCCGGACCCGTTTAGGCATGGAGTTTTACTGCTGCCCCTTTTGCCTGGACATGAACTCGTTCCGAAGGGTCGCCCATCTGCGCTGCCACATGCTCGACTTCGTCATCGAGTCGTCAAACCCGGAGGAAGGTAGAATCCAGCACCATAAGTTCGCTCGAGCTCACGGGTGGATGGACTGATCTTAATCGCCATTAGTGGTGTCGTCGAGCTATCTGGTTGTGGTGCGCCGCTTTACCTATTCTATATAGATCTATGAGTTGTGTGAACATCTTTCTCTCTTTGCGGTGAAATTGTATCTTGCTGTAATGTGAACATCTATCTACAATGGGATGACTAGGTTCTAGATTGCAATGTATGGCATGGCCAGTCGGTTATGATTAGATCTGTGTAAGCATGCTAGGTCTGTGATGATCTGTGATGTGTTAATGTGTAAACCTAAGCTGTGATGTTGAACTAAATTCTGTTAATCAATGTTGCTTCTGTCAATATCCAAGGAGACTCTCATTTCTGCTAATATTAATGGGTATACGCCGTTCGTTCGAACGGATATACTTGGCCCTTGTCAGGGGTGCCTACCCTTGATTAACTCGACGGATACCCTAGCTCCTTGACAGAGAAACAGTTTGTATACTCATACACAGACCACGGTGTACCCTATGATCCTTTGAAATGTTGTTCCTCGTGTATACCACGGCAATCAGTAAGAGTAGACCCATCGAACACCCATTTCTTTTTTTTGTTAAGCGACCACCCAACCAAATCCGGGGTTGACATTTGTGCATGGGCAATGGTGGTAGACAGATACACGGCAGGAATTTTCAGAATTTTTATTTTGAGGTATTTATACAGGGTGGTGTCCACCTATCCATTGTTTGCCTCAATACATCTTGGTGATGAGTTGGGAGTAGTGCACTTTGAACACACTTCAACGGAAAAAATTTTGGAAAAAAATCACCGTAAATTACAGTGGTGAAGAATGAATTAAAACAGCCATATGTCAAGTTTGGGCTTCAAATTCGACGTATTTCAGGAGAAACAATTCGTCAAAACAATTCACAAAACCGCCGATTTCTTGTGTTTCTTCTGCGTCGGAAAATACGATGGTTTTAGAACCGCCGCTTTGTGCACAGGTGCAAGAAACGAATACAATGAGACCCTCATTTCTGTGTTTTTTTTCAAAACTTTTTCTCCATGTGCACGTCACGAAACACTGATATGATTAATGGGTATACCCCGTTCATTACAACGGATATACAAGGCCCTTGTCAGTCTCTGCCTACCCTTTTGTCGTGCAGACGGATACCCTAGCTCCTTGACAGAGAAACAGTTCGTATACTCATACACAGACCATGGTGTACCCTATGCTCCTTTGAAATGTTCTTCCTTGTGTATACCATGGCGATTAGTAAGAGTAGACCCATCGAACACCCATTTCACTTTTTTGTTAAGCGACCACCCAACCAAATCCGGGGTTGACATTTGTGCATGGGCGATGGTGGTAGACAGATACACAGCAGAAATTTTCGAAATTTCTCTTTTGATATATTTATACAGGGTGGTGTCCACCTATCCATTGTTTGCCTCAATACATCTTGGTGATGAGTTGGGAGTAGTGCACTTTGAACACACTTCAACGGAAAAAATTTTGGAAAAAAATCACCGTAAATTACAGTGGTGAAGAATGAATTAAAACAGCCATATGTCAAGTTTGGGCTTCAAATTCGACGTATTTCGGGAGAAACAATTCGTCAAAACAATTCACAAAACCGCCGATTTCTTGTGTTTCTTCTGCGTCGGAAAATACGATGGTTTTAGAACCGCCGCTTTGTGCACAGGTGCAAGAAACGAATACAATGAGACCCTCATTTCTGTGTTTTTTTTCAAAACTTTTTCTCCATGTGCACGTCACGAAACACTGATATGATTAATGGGTATACCCCGTTCATTACAACGGATATACAAGGCCCTTGTCAGTCTCTGCCTACCCTTTTGTCGTGCAGACGGATACCCTAGCTCCTTGACAGAGAAACAGTTCGTATACTCATACACAGACCATGGTGTACCCTATGCTCCTTTGAAATGTTCTTCCTTGTGTATACCATGGCGATTAGTAAGAGTAGACCCATCGAACACCCATTTCACTTTTTTGTTAAGCGACCACCCAACCAAATCCGGGGTTGACATTTGTGCATGGGCGATGGTGGTAGACAGATACACAGCAGAAATTTTCGAAATTTCTCTTTTGATATATTTATACAGGGTGGTGTCCACCTATCCATTGTTTGCCTCAATACATCTTGGTGATGAGTTGGGAGTAGTGCACTTTGAACACACTTCAACGGAAAAAATTTTGGAAAAAAATCACCGTAAATTACAGTGGTGAAGAATGAATTAAAACAGCCATATGTCAAGTTTGGGCTTCAAATTCGACGTATTTCGGGAGAAACAATTCGTCAAAACAATTCA
>LAPY01001764.1:46727-58166 GCA_000970635.1 Eragrostis tef
TTTTTTGTTAAGCGACCACCCAACCGAATCCGGGGTTGACATTTGTGCATGGGCAATGGTGGTAGACATATACACAGCAGGAATTTTCGGAATTTCTGTTTTGAGGTATTTATACAGGGTGGTGTCCACCTATCCATGGTTCCTCAATACATCTTGGTGATGAGTTGGGAGTAGTGCACTTTGAACACACTTTGACGGAAAGAATTTTGAAAAAAATCACCATAAATCACAGTGGTTAAGAATGAATTAAAACAGCCACATGCCAAGTTTGGGCTTAAAATTCGACGTATTTCGGGAGAAACAATTCGTCAAAACAATTCATAAAACCACCGATTTCTTGTGTTTTTTCTGTGTCGGAAAATACGATGTTTTTAGAACCGCCGCTTTGTGCACAGGTGCAAGAAACGAATACAATGTGACCCTCATTTCTGTGAATTTTTCCAAAACTTTTTCTCCACGTGCATCTCACGAAAAACTGCCAATATTAATGGGTATATGGTGAAAAGTTTATTGGTATACCATACATTTGTTAAGCGACGGTACACGAAGGATTTCATAAAATCTCAGTCCAGTTTCATAAAATTCTGAGTTGACAACTTGCGAGTCGGTGCGTTTGCCATCATTTGAAATCAGATTCGTCAAATTCTGAGTTGACAACCTGCGAGACGGTGCGTATCGCCGTGATTCGAATTCAGATTCGTTAATTTTTTCCGTTGTCCAACTTGTGAGACGTGGTATACACCTCTCCTAAAAAAATCACGAACTGGTGTAGACCCTTTTTCCGCCAAAATGCTGAGATCCAGACGACGGAGGCGCGAAGCCGGCGACGCGGGCGGGAACGAAGTCAGAAAGGCATCGGACCCAGGGCAGGGGTAAAACAGGAAAACCGATCACATGGGTGCAGGGGCAAATAAGTCAATCCGTGGGAAAAGGCCAACCAAGTCCTATTTCAGCGAGTTTGGTTGATGGGCCGGACCTATAGTAGCAAACCCACCCGGAAGAGTGGCAATTGGGGTATGGCCATCTGAAAGGGACCCAATTCGTCAATTCCGCCTCCACACGAAGGCACAGGGCAATACAGATCAGATGGCGCAGCGGCAGACGACGGCGACGACGATGAGCGAGGAAGCCTTCCTCCCTTCTAGCAGCAGCCTCTCGGCATGTGAGAATGCGGTGGAGGCTTCCATCCCATTGAGCGGCGACGAACCGCCGCAATTCGAGGCCTTTCAAACACCTGGTAATCATATGATTCCTCATTCTTTCTTACTTGGTTATCATGTGATCCGGGTAATATTGCAGCCTTAAGATGCTCCTCTCCCTAGAGCTCGCTTGAGCAACAACGTCTTCTTACTTTCGCATGATCAGGCCTATACCAGAGCCTTGTGCAGGCAGGACGGGGAACTCGAGTAGTGCCGTACAAGAAAGACAGCAGCGAAGCTGAAGAAGACTACTCCAAACTGTTTGACGCCAATGGCTACTGCGAAAACCCCGGTGAGGGTAAGGCCTTTAATGTCTCCGACAATCAGATGCCTGACATGAGTTTCGGCCGAGCTGGTGTACAGGTAACGAATGGTAAATCGGCAGGCTCCTCCACTTCTGAAGAGGAGAAACCGCCGACATACCCTCTGCAGTTTGAGGATTCGGTGGAGATTTCATTTGCCGAAAAAGTTGTTATTTATCCTACGAGGGTGATTGACCGTGATGACGAGGAATCAGAAGGTGAACAGATGGGTGAAGCTGATGAATCTGAAAAGGTGCGCAAAATGTGTTGTTCATTGATTTGTTAACTTGATTATACCCTTGTGTTGATAGTTCTTTCTGACAAATCTATGCTCGTCGTTTCTCATGTTATCATCTAGATATTAATGATGTTGAGAACGGATCAAAGGTTGGAAAATATGTTTTGGCCTGGAGACTATAGACGGCCCGCCTAACCCCCTAGCGAACTATTTTTGAATCATGTAATTTACTTGAATTCAGACCACACCACTATAGTTGAACCAATGTGATCTTCTGTGTTAGGGAACCTCATGGGTACACATAGTGTTCGGCTTTTCACAATGTTCGGATATTATTTCCACAACTGTTATAATTTTAAACTTAGCATTATGCATGCTGAGTTGAATCCACATTTTAGTGCCCAGATGGAACGTGCACGACCCCCAAAGATAATTATCTGAATTTTGTAGTCTTCCAACATAGTTAAGCTGGGAAAAAACGTTTAATCGCTCTCTTCACCAATAGTGGTGATGGTGGTAGCTAGGTGGTTCATTCACCCCCTCCCTCTTCTATTGAATTCTCAAGCACAAAAGCGTAACATGTGTGTTCTGACTAGTGACTAGTTAGTGATACATTACGTGACTCTCCTTACGATTCATATTTGACAATTCTTTTGATTAGTCCCACGGTTTTGTAAATGGAAGCATCCTCACATTTGTTCATCTTCACCTGTTAGGTAAAAAAAGAGAATATGAGAAACTGGGCGTATGTAAATTTCTCAGGAATGAGAGATAAAGAGACATCCAGGTTCTTGCGTAAGCTCATAAAGATGTGTGTGAATATTGGAATGGTACGTCCTGTAACTATTTCCTTAGCATCACAGATGCCACATCTGATTTTGAGTGCCTACATGATAGGATTTTCTCCCGCTGCCAAGAGAGTCCACCCATGTAACTTCTTGTTGTCCCGAGTCTATAGAGAAGACTCTATTGCTTATGGACTTCAATCTCGCAAGAGATTTTTCGGTGGGTGAAAACCAGATAGGACTTCTTATTGTATTCCTGCCAGATTGTACCCATTCTCATGGTATGGAAATTATGGGGTGTGGAAGATGCACCTTTCTTTTTCTTTTCGACATGTGTGTGCGTGTGTGTGACAGTCATATGTGCAATTTGCAGATAAAGTTGAAGAGGTCTGTAGGAGCCTTGGAATTGTATATCAATGTTTTTCCTCCAAGGATGTCTGGGGACTAGACAAGGAATATCTGGAGGCAGTAGCTCTTGAGATAAACAAGAAGGTTACCTTTTAATTATATGGTTATGATTCATTTGTTACAGAACTATTGTTTTTTATTCTTTTTTTTAGATAATGGGAAAGATGTATCCCAGCCTCGACCTCGTAGAGGATACAGCCAAATTTTTTTTGAATTCTCATGTTTTGTTTCTTAACCAGGTAATACAACGTCATGACACAGGAGTTCAGCAACCATTAGTACACCGTGGCATTCCATTTGTATCAGAAGCCCCGACAGTCATTTTTGGTGCTGATGTCTCACGTTCTGCACAAGGAGAGGGCTCAATATCAATTGCATCTGTATTCACCGTTCCTTGTTTGCTAGTATCATGTTTGGCCCTATTACTAAAATCGTAGATAATCATGTGCTTATAATCTATTATGCATTTAAGTGGGGAATCTTTTTTTTTTTGCATTTGTGTAGGTCGTGGCTTCAATGGATTGGCCAGGAGCCAGTAAGTACAGAGCTCTGGTCTCATATCAACCGTATACTGAACTCGCCATAAAAGATCTTTTCAATCCTGAGAAAGATAACGGTGGGATATTCAGGTAATTCTGTGATTATCCTCTTCGATCAACATCTGCGTACTGTGAGAGGAGCCTTTTGGGTGCTAATGTTTCTTCTTTTTTATAGTGAGCTTCTGCTGGCCTTTCACGAGAAGTGTAAACAATGGCCTGAGAGGATAATTTTCTTCAGGTAGAAATACTAATATCTTCTGTCCAATTGAATGAGATATACTAACAGTGCATTACCTTGCACAGAAACGGCGGAACTGGAGGTCAGGTCAGGGGAAGTTACACTTGTGAAATAGATAAGATTAAAATTGTATAGACTATGACCTGCCTTCCTGTTTTTGCTTGGGTAGTTTGAATTGACTAGATTATTTAATGATTATGTGCTTCTTTGAAGGCCTGTTCCCATTTAGCGGACATCATACCTTCAGTCACATTTTCGTGGTCGTTGCCGAAAGGCCTTCTACTGGATCCCAAGTAACATGTGAGGCGGTCGATGGTGAGCACATGTTTGGTTACTGTTTCTGTTATCGTTTTCACTGAAAATATATGCATATACAGTCTACTTCTTGTAACCCCAGGTGCCTCGTTCTTTTTTTTCCCCTTGGTTCATAGGATCAGAATTTGGAGACGATAGTTGCATTCCTATCAACTTTGAGTTTTCTATTACCATTTATGGGGAGGTAAAGTCCTTTTTGGTCTTGCTTTTGAACTTCAAGGAATTACTTTGAGCTATTCTTTGACTGTGAACATATTCTTTCTCTAGGGAACTACCATGCGTTACAGTGTTTTTAATGATGAGAACCATTTTACACCTCATCAGTTTGAGTCTCTATGCAACAATCTCCATACCCTGTAAGTTTAATTAGATTGCTCTGACCCACTCTGGTAGAAATCTGCGATAATTCATCATAACCTGACTGACACATCTCTGTTGCGAAATGCAGCCGCATTCGTTTGACCTACCCAAAATTATCCGTGGGTAAGCCATTTTTATTGTTATGTGTTTTGGTGGCTTCACATGTGCACTGTGTGACTGCTTCCTTGTAAATGATATGGTATTTCGATAGCTTTATGTTGTATTTTTTTATTTCCGTTGTACTCACAGCTTTGTTCGTCCGTGTGTAGTCCCTCCATCCTACTTCGCCCAGGAAGCGGCATCCCGTGCTTGCAACTATGCTAAAAATCACACCCGTTTGACATCAACAAACCCTGAGGAACGGGATCTGCCCAAATATTTAATCCCTTGAATTCCCTATCAAGCTTCATTGTCTAGGACTTTTTTTAGATAATGGGAAGATTGTATGAATCCCGGCCTTGGCCCATGTCTAGGACTTATAGCTCGATGTTGTAATCAAACTTTTTTAGGTAATGAAATTTTGTGTACTTATAGCTCTTGCAGATTTTATCGCTTTCGAGTAGAAATGCTGCTTTGGACATGAGTCATTTAGCCATATGTGACTAAATAGTTCGGCAGCGATTTGCCTCGAATCAGGTTGAACATGAGTTTGGCAGCAATTTGCCTCGGGTTGCACACAATTAGTCACCATGGAGTTCCGGTGTGGTTGGGCACACTCACTTCGCCATATCAGCTCACGAACGCGTCTCTCGTGGCTGCTTCAAGGATTTGCCTCTGATAGCCCCTAGCTATTACCGTCGCGTCGTCGCAAAGCTACTAATCACACAAAGGCCGGAGGGTGTTTAAAGAAAATTTTGTATTCTGTATATAGAAGTGCTTAATCGGAATATTGTTTTTAAATGTACTGGAAGTGTTCATTAGTAATTTTTTTTTCATATGCATAGAGTTTAGGGGGCTTGCAATTCATCTTTGTAACCACCTCAGTATGCACCATCTCCCACACTTCCTTTGTAACTGCCATGCAAATAAAGGAGAGCTGTTTCTTGTACTGATCGTTACTCAATGCCAAATTGATCGTTGTAAACATCTTTTTCTTTTGTAAACATCTTTTGCTGAATGACAGCCAAATGGAAAAAGAGAACAATGGCTTCGAATTAGCCTAGTTGGAGCAAGATCGAATGCCACAGATCACTTGGATGACAACTCGGCACGTGAATCTTTTATCTGGACTTATTCATTGTTGTGGATGATGTGAATATCTGATCTTCCTCTTCTTTTTGTGAAGGAAGTGTGTATATACTTTTTGAGATAATGAGAAAAGCACGTCCGGCCTTGACCTCCTAGCTAAGGAGGCTAAGGCCCACAATATTACATCAAGTTTGCAGCACTCCGTTTGCCATGACACACACCTTACATGATAAAAATTAAACGAATGCAACACCAACATAGTTTGAATGTGGATATCTAATCTTGCATACAAAGTATCTCCCGCAAAATCATTATGCGTAATAACCAAACTACTTTGAAACCATTTCTCCTAGATTCCAGGTCTCTTCTGCCAAGTCCAAGGTACAAAAATCGAATCATTCCTATACCTTCCAAGAAACAAATTAGATTCTCCTTCGAATCTCAAATGTTTATGCCTGCTTTCCAAGAGCAATTTGTATCGAATGCACAATTCAGGCAAAAAATGAACGGATAAGAAGCCGTCGTAGTGTCGTACTCCTTCTGGTGCCCATCTTTCTTTTGCTGGTAATTCAATGGAGACCAGAAACGCCCAGGCAGCCATGCCCCGGTCAATTCTTGGGTCGAGTATCAGCTAATCAAGAGATGGTCCCTCCTCGGCGTATCAGCAGTCGTAAATGAAAGCATGCCGGACCTTCCTTCAAGTAATGGTGATTGAGCCCTCTTGGAAAGCCATGTGCGCGTTTGCCGCGATCAGTGGCCGGTGGTCCTGAGTCTAGCTAAGCCGCAAAACGCAGCTGAAATTTGGTCGTGCAGAGCAACCAAGCTTGTGTACGTTGCGGTCAGTGAAAGTCATCTGTTTCTGTTTTTTCTTATACCTGTGATGTTTTCTTGAGAACTTCTTTATAACCTAAAAGGGTGATTTGCAAGAAATAACAACGGGTATTATACTGGATTTCTTCAGTATTGCAGTCAGTTTCTGCAGCACTTGTAGTAGTAATTAAGACGTGTTCCCATCCATCCTGTTTCTTTTAGAACAAATTGATCATGAGCCCAGCACCTGTGCTAATTAAAGAAAGGAACAATAATGCTCATACGCGGGTGTGATTTCAATTTATATATTGAACAATTTCAAGTTGGGATCAATTTTATTAATCAATTATGTGTTATGGATCCATAATTTAGGGTGCCAAAAAAAATTTCTACCATTACAAATTTTGAATACCCATAGTCCAAAACCTGGGCCCGCCACTGGAAGAGATCCATCCAGCTTGAGGGCTGTTTTGATGCGACGTTGCTGCATTTGCATGCACCATCCAAAGCGCAGAGAAATGCTTCGCCGGCTGGAGCTAGCGCTGCGTGCGTCCTCTGTTCCCTCAGATCTAACCAACGCGATGTCTGCTTGATCATGCGCACCTGACCTGCAAACCACAACATGGATATGCCTCGTCTACGAGTACGACAGCGGCGTGCTGAAATATCTGCAAGAATATAGGATTTTTTTTTAAGTATGCAGCGCCGATCGAGCGCAGCCATTTCTTCAATGGAGACCAGAAACGCCCAGGCAGCCATGCCCCGGTCAATTCTTGGGTCGAGTATCAGCTAATCAAGAGATGGTCCCTCCTCGGCGTATCAGCAGTCGTAAATGAAAGCATGCCGGACCTTCCTTCAAGTAATGGTGATTGAGCCCTCTTGGAAAGCCATGTGCGCGTTTGCCGCGATCAGTGGCCGGTGGTCCTGAGTCTAGCTAAGCCGCAAAACGCAGCTGAAATTTGGTCGTGCAGAGCAACCAAGCTTGTGTACGTTGCGGTCAGTGAAAGTCATCTGTTTCTGTTTTTTCTTATACCTGTGATGTTTTCTTGAGAACTTCTTTATAACCTAAAAGGGTGATTTGCAAGAAATAACAACGGGTATTATACTGGATTTCTTCAGTATTGCAGTCAGTTTCTGCAGCACTTGTAGTAGTAATTAAGACGTGTTCCCATCCATCCTGTTTCTTTTAGAACAAATTGATCATGAGCCCAGCACCTGTGCTAATTAAAGAAAGGAACAATAATGCTCATACGCGGGTGTGATTTCAATTTATATATTGAACAATTTCAAGTTGGGATCAATTTTATTAATCAATTATGTGTTATGGATCCATAATTTAGGGTGCCAAAAAAAATTTCTACCATTACAAATTTTGAATACCCATAGTCCAAAACCTGGGCCCGCCACTGGAAGAGATCCATCCAGCTTGAGGGCTGTTTTGATGCGACGTTGCTGCATTTGCATGCACCATCCAAAGCGCAGAGAAATGCTTCGCCGGCTGGAGCTAGCGCTGCGTGCGTCCTCTGTTCCCTCAGATCTAACCAACGCGATGTCTGCTTGATCATGCGCACCTGACCTGCAAACCACAACATGGATATGCCTCGTCTACGAGTACGACAGCGGCGTGCTGAAATATCTGCAAGAATATAGGATTTTTTTTTAAGTATGCAGCGCCGATCGAGCGCAGCCATTTCAATAAATTAAAAGGAAGAAGATATGAACAAATAAAGATGCTAAAACCTGCATTATTGGCGATGCCATGCTGAGGCCTCTCCTTCCTTTCCTTGCACCAATGCCTTGTTTACCCGTCGAAACCTGTCCAGAAATTCAGAGGTCTTCGAACCGGGACTCTGAATTACTTCTACCAAGGTACCCTTGAGCTTGCTCAAGAAGCGAATTCCTAGCCTTGATCGTATTCGTATATCAACATCCTATACCACTGTAAAATTAGAAATTTATGTTCCTTTTGTGGGTAGCAAATTAGAAATATCACACATATATATACGGCCTAGCAACAAGGACATCAATGCATGCGCCATAATGCATCGATGAGCATGACCTACAGCACTACTACTTGAAGTTGAAGATCATACTTCCTCTTGTCCACTCGCTTCGAATTGAAGCCACGCCGATGCAACCGTTGGTTCACAGCTGTTTTCTGACCTTGGTCCGACAGCCGGGGGATGGTGAGGGGCAGAGGACAGTATACACTGGTCTGGTGTATGGCCTGATCAGCTTGGCGGCATGCAAAGCAAGAGCAACCAAACCCGGATGCCTCGTGCATAAAGCACCCGGTCTTTGTGCAGAGTCTCTGACAGTCATCGCTGAGTAAATTAGATATATATGACGCTCTTTACTCTTCACTACAATTTTTTAAAGAAAATTACCATTTCCCCTCTAATTTATTTTCAGAACACTTGAACTACTTCTCAAAAGAGTGGTTTTCTTCTCATTCCTGCTTGGGCATGGTTTTTTAGAATAACTCATTAATTAATCACAGTACTACTTTTTTTTAGATAATGGAAAAAATATTCCGGCCTTTTGCATGTTTGCATACAGCCCAATCACAGTACTACTTAGGAAGCGAATATCATGTGGGGTTGCCCGGCCACCAAATGTGGGTGGTTAGAAGAAGCCTAGCTTGGAAATGGCGCAAATGTAAATTTTTGGGGTCGTTGCTCTTCTGTAGTGGTTCAATCTAGAAGCACACGTCGTCGCTCATTTTCTTTGTACCCGCAAAGAGGTTTGCTGATGTTTACATCTAACGTACTACCACTACCGGCTTCTATAATGTGGCACTCTTCTATTGTGATCACATTTTCAGAATGCTTGTAGTGTTCCCTGAATATTTTTTATGTTGACCAGCAGTTCTCGGAAATTCAGTACTCGAAGGCTTCGCTTGTACCCATGATTCACATTTTGTTAAAAACTTTGTTTGGACAAAACCTTCGAATATTGTCTACTATGTCACGGAAACTATGTCGCACCATATGTGTGATGACAATTTTCTAGATCAAAATCATCTAGTACTTTTGCCCTCAGCTCCGAACCATTGATTAATTCTCAGTTTGAATACGCTAATACCTTTTCAGTTAAAACACTACTAGTTCAAACGTTTCAGCACAATATGTCGACAATGAACGAACACCCCTATTCGGTCCAAAAAAAAAAAGCACCCTTGCTCGGTTATAGGAGTAGCTGTCTTCTGCCATATTGTGTCTTGCGTAACTGCTACTTCTGCTTAAGCATGGGCTCCATAGTTTCGCCACTGTTCAACGAGATGACCTCCTGCTCATGGACGTTTGATGTTGGAGAAGACAGGTACAAGCGGGCAGTTGGCATTATGGTATTAATTGGGCCAGTTAGATTGTACAAATCGATTAGGGGTATATACCTCCCCTCCTCGGATTCTCGCTTCCCTGTCAGATAACAGTACTTTGAGATGGAATTCTGTTAAAGCCCTATCTCCGTCGTCGTCACTATCAGTGTACCAAAGTTCTACGACTAGAGTAGCAGTGGTCTCGCGCTATTACTGATTCTGAATAGACAAAGGGTGGGTGGTGTGACATCCCAGCCCAAGGTTTAATAGGATTGATAGAATACTCATGTCAACAAGTTACAACTTTTTTTCTGAAAGCTCATCTTAAAAGAACTCCAAAGTTAAGCGTGTTTGGCCTGGAGCGATGGGTGATCGACCGAAAAGTCGTTCCCGGGTGTGCACGAGTGAGGACAAAGTGCGCAGAAAAGACATGTGTTGGTCTTTAGAGTTAGTCTTGATGTCCTAAAAGGCTGCCAGGTGTGCGGGCCTGGCCTCAAAAAGGCGGGACGCTACAGGTGGTTCATGTTCAGTTGGCAAACAGAAGTACGTAGCGGTCGTTTGGCAGTAACAAAGTGCATAGATCGCTCTTTTCTTGTGCGTGTGCGTGTGTGTATGTGGGAGAATGGAGTGGTTTGATTGTCGAGGCGTCGTTAGTCGTCCCAACCTGAACTTTTTTTAAAAAAAAGGAACCTGAACATTCAGCACATGGAACCATATCAGGTAAATGCTGTCATTTTCAGAACCATGACATCTGAATATGACAACAGGTTCACATGTTCATTCAAGATGTTAGCGCTTCCTCACAAGTACACCCAGTAAAAAGGTGATTCTTCTTCAGTTTCAATATATGGAACTGGCAGCGACGGGGCTCCACAGCCATTAATCAATCAATACAAGAAAAGGCTTCTCTTGTAAACCACCAGGACCTAGCTTCAACACGACATCCCCGTTCCGGATGCGCGCGTAAGTCTCTCGCTCTCCCGTGAGAATTAAGACGTCGACACTGTTCATATCAACGAGATCCCAGCGCCTTTTCCCGTCCTCGCAGATCGATTGGGCACCCTGATCGGCCGGGCACCTCTCCTGCACATACACGCAAGCTCCAGGCCGATACATGCATGGAGAGGACACTGTACTCGACACGCACAGGCCGTTTAATTTCACATGAAGCTGGTAGCCGCCAGCTAGAGCCTCGAGGGCCATTAAGCAGAAGGTGTTTTCTGTAGCAGCGATTGCACCGTTCACGGTGACCACCCGGCCGGCCGATGAGGTAGCTAGATGCTAGTAGTCCCACTGGCAGTTGGCTTGCCGGTGATGGTGAGGTTTGACATGCGTGTGGGGTAACCGGTAGGCAGGCGTGCCGTTGCCGGATGGATCGGCAGTTTCGGAGGAAGGTTGCGCGCGTCGTGTATATGGGTGTGGGCGCGTGCGCACCGGACGAGGCTATAGGCTAGTTGACACTTCAGCCTCAGATTTCCTCGGGGCCACCATCTAACTGAAGGCCGCAGAGCTGGATTCCAATCAAACATGGGGCTTACGTGTTCCGCAACAGGATCGACAGAGTACGATCGACTTGCATTGCTTGTGAACACGTCATCGCTTACCATTATTAGTCTCGCGCGCCCTCCATGAATTAAGGGGGTGTTGGTTTCCCCCCTCTAAACTTTAGACCCTCTAAAATTAAAAAGAATCTTGTTATTTAGGAGTACTAAATAAAGTTTAATTACAAAACCTTTTT
>LAPY01001765.1:72185-90807 GCA_000970635.1 Eragrostis tef
CTCCAGACACTGGACATCAGGAAGACGCGCGTGTCGCGCGTCGCGGACGAGTTCTGGGAGATCCACGGCCTGCGCCACGTCCTCGCCGACGCGCTGCTCCTGCCCAGGTGCCCAAACCGCGCGCCTCAAGCACCTGCAGACGCTCGACGGCGCTGTGCCCACCGCCGCGTGGTCGTCGCCGGCGAACGGCGGCTGCTGCTGCCCGCTGAACCACATGATCTACCTCCGGTCGCTCACGGTTTGCTCCGTCCCGGACTGCGGCGACGTGGCCGGCGCGCTGCTGTCGGCGCTCGAGAAGATGGAGTTCCTCGAGAGCCTCAGCTTGACCGGGCGCCTTCTCCCGGCCGGCGTGTTCGCCAACCCGAGCTCGCGCCGGCTCGAGACGCTCGCGCTGCACGGGAGGCTGGACGCGGCGCCGCCGCGCGGTCCGTTTATTTCGCCCAACCTTGGTAACCTCACGTTGTCCGAGTCAGGTTCAGGTAATTTGACGCAGGACTTTGTTGACGAGGCCGCCGCCCTGCCGAACCTCGCCGAGATGGAGATGTTGGACGGGTCCTACTGCGCAGCGGAGCTGGTGTTCCGTGAAGGTGGGTTCCCGAGCCTGACCAAGCTGAAGCTGAGCAACTTGGCTGAGCTGAAGAGGATGGAGCTAGCGCCTGGATCCGTGCCGGAGCTTGCCGTGTTAACACACCGTGGCTGTACCCAGTTGAAGTTGTACAACAACCGACAGACTACAAACTTTGACGGAACCCGTGGAGCAGGAGGCGGTGCTGCAAACTTGACTTTTACCTCACGAAAGATGGACTTGAGTGCAGAGATGGTTAGATCAGCGGATGATGGATTCCAGGCAACGTTCCAACCAACGACGATGAACAACACTGGCGTCGGGAAGGCTGTAAGCGCAGAGGGAACGGGCGGAGGAGGGAGCAATGGAAACTTGATTGTTACCTCAAGGGAAATGGACTTGGGTGCAGTAGTGATGACCAAGACTATCGACGATGTTGCAATTGCGACAGAGCCGATACTGAAACAGGAGTCAGAGGCCTCCAGCGAACAGGAGGGGATGCAATGGCCGTCACGTGTGCCCACGACGATGAACACCGCCGGCGGTGGGGAGAATGTAAGCGCAGAGGGAACCAGCGGCGGAGGAGGTACGGCAAACTTGGCTGTTACCTCACGAGAAATGGACTCGGGTATAGTTGCGATGACTATAAGTCAGAAGATTGATTGATTGATTGACTCGCAACGCACCGGCGGATAGGGGAGGATCTCTGGCAGTTTCAGGACATGGAGAAGGAGGTCCAAATAGATGCTGGGATTTTGGTCTAATTTTGCTATTTTCTGTTTTGCATGCTGGACAGTGTCAACATAATTCGACTCGCGTACTGACAGTGGGATGTCCATGCACTTTATCATGGAGGTGGTACGCATCTATGTATAATATATAAAAAAATCTTAAAACTTGTCTTATTTTGTTGTTTTTAATTGTTTGCATTTTTTTTACTGAAGTTCAAGAACATCAAAAAGGAATTAATATCTTTGAGAATTTTTTTTTTGGCTCAAGCTATCAAATCATTTTAATTGATTTTTCGTTAACTTTTTAGGTCATTTGATATATTTGGAGTTATTTAAATTCATAGCTATTCTAAATTTCACAAAGTTACTAATATTAGATAAGACGGTTATTATTTTCATGCAATCAATCTAAATACTCCTCCAATCAGCAATATTTGACATCATCGACAAGACTGGTTTCAAACTTGTAGCTTTGACCTTTATTTTCTGTCAGACAATTCATTTGTATTAAAGATTACTGAAGTATGTATGAAGGCTGCCGATCCACATTCTTGATTTTCACGTATCCAAAAAAAATATTTTTATTGCCATTGATAATAGATTTTTGTGAGTTTGTCCAAAATGTTAAGTATTTGTAGTGGAAAGGAGTTCGACCACTTCGAATTCTGTAACAATCTTACATCATACATGGTACGAGAAGTAGGTCCATTTCAACATACAAAATACCCATCAATTCTTATTATATAAACCCACACAGCTATGAATCCTTCAAGGTTGTTTGTTATAGAGAAAAATCCCCTTCATTCCATATGGATTAGGAGGGCTGGGAAATTAGTTCCTTTTCCCACGTGGATTGATTTTATCTAGATGGACCTCTCAGTGTGTTCAGGAGCTGAAGGCTATTTTCTGTGGGCATTGCTGTTTGGAGTTCGTCACTTCAGTTATGGTTTCAAATTACCGGGCAGGCAGAACCACGTTTTTGAAGGTTGGCAATGTCCAACAGACAGCCTGGGCCATAAGGACAGCTCACTGCTCCCTTCAAAAATCTGAAACCGCCAAAGCATCAGCAACAGTATCCAGACAGCTCAGGAAAGGAAAAGCTTTTGAAATGTGATGGCCACCGCCAGAAGATGTACTGTGTTGAAGGTTAATATTGATGGAGCTTTCATTCAAGCTACGAATGCAGGCGCGTGGGTCTGCTGTCCTGGCCGGAGCTGGTAACCTGTAAAGTGCATGAGGCTCTGTGTGCTGAAACTGAAGCCTGTCTCGCTGCACTTGCTGCTACTTCAGAATGTGGAATGACCAGAATTATCATTGATGAAACTGATTCAACCACATTGGTGAGTGCTTTGAAGTCTGATGCATTTGATCAAGCGCCTGGTGGCCTGATGTTTAAAGAGGCTAGATATCAGATTGTTTTAAATTTCACTTCAGTTGATGTTTTATATTGTCCTCGTGCATGTAACTCGTGTGCGCACGAGCTAGCTCGCTCTGCTCTTGTTTGGGACCCGGACGAGGCCAACATTTGGCTCGATCTCCTTCCAGATTTTGTAACAGACCTTGTGGTTCGCGATATGCTGAACCTCGTATGAATGAATAAACAAGCGAGCTTCCGAGATTAAAAAAAAAAGGTCTCAGCTCTCTTTGTCACAGGCGCATTAGAGACGGTTCAAACCTGAGCGGATTTTCATTAACAATATATTTTATTTGCTATATCTTGGTACAAGATGGCATCTGCCTATTTGATTTTACTATATGGACAGGAAATGACTAGTACAACAAAAATGAAGTTAGAAGAAAATCAGGGCAAGTAGTAGGGAACCGGAGAAGAACACAGCTTAATCAGCCTTGGTCTGCTCTGCTTTGTTGAGCTTAACTGGGCGTGCCTCGAACCCGCCTCCCTTGCGGGTCTCAAGAGTGTATGGCATATATGTTCCAAGGATCTTGTCCCACATGACAAAGAATGGCTGCGAGAAGTTGTACTTGTTGCCATAGAGCTGATGGTGAATGTCATGGTAAGCACTGTTGTTGCTGAAGAAGACATGGAGGATGTTCCCAGGAAGCCACAGGCCGCAGTGATCATCAACAGTCTTGATGGTTGCGAAGGAGAAAAAGAATATGCCCGTCCTTGGAGTCATGCCGGCGATGAGGAATGAGAGCGCGCCGCCGATGGTGTCCAGAATGAGTCCCTCAAGTGGATGGTTGTAAAGAGCTCCGAAGGCATAAGGGACAACAAGTGTGTGATGCTTGGAGTGGACATGCTTATACAAGAATTTGTTAATGTGCATGTATCTGTGCATGAAGTACTGCCATGTGTCCATAACAAACATTGCAATGATAAATTGCAACACAATTACCAGAATATGAGGCTGCTTTCTCACAGTCCCACTTTCATCACCAAGGACCTGCAGTTTCAAGAAGTTCCAGTATTATAAAAACAGTTGCCACAAATGAAATGAAAAAAGTTCTCCTGCGTGTTTGAGAAAAAACAACCAAATGAAATTTCGAAGCTTCCAGAAGGACCACCTAGAGCCGATATTAATCATATAAGAAACATTTATAGTCATATAGTTAAAAGTTTTAGATTATTTTTGCAAACTGTTAAATTTCCCTAGCATGCAAATAGAAAAGCTACTTTTGTTTACTTAACTAGTAAGTTTCAGACCTGTTCAAAAGACAATAGCAGCAGTCAACAACTCAGAATCTTGGTCAATCTGAGACCTTTTGTTACTTCCATGTCAATTTACACAAACAGTGAATATAATTGCCAGTATCAACCTCCGACCAATGACTGAACTTACTGACTATACCTTTCAGTTAGCAAGGCATCAATGCATAAACTACATGTTTTCAAGGAATTCCTCACAATGGCATGCCTCAAAACTAATCATACTAAAACACAATCTTGAACAGAAGTTTACTTCTCCTGATTACTAGAGAGTGCTTACAATTATATAGCTGAATAAAAAGCTCACAAAACACTTATAAATCACCCATTCCATGAATTCAGTGTTGGAAATTACGAATTTCTCAAGATAACAAGATGTTGCAAAGAGGATTTACCGTGAAGAGGAGCAGCGACACGGCGATTTGGAACGCCTGCTGGATGAGGACGCCTCTGACGACCGTCCACTTCGACACAATGTTCTTGGACTCCTCTCCCTTGGGGTGGAGCCTGTAGTCGTCCATCCCAAACCCATCCAACACGATGTACAGCCCCGAGTAGAGCCAGTACACCGCAATTGGCACGAAAGTGCCCAGCAGTTCGTCGGAGACCGCGAATGCCATCCTAGCTCCGGCTCCAACAGCTCGAAGCTCGAATCTTTACTGCAGCAATAAAACAAACACAGTGAGAAGACAAGGCGAAATGAAGAGTGAATTCCGAATCTCGAAACAGAACGTCATTTCCGCCGCCGCAAAATGTGCAGGCCTGGATAGGATTCCGTAGCCCAAGACCTCAGGAACGCGTTTCCCGATGAGGAATCTAATGCATCAGGAGGGATCTTGTTCTTACCAGGACAAAACAAGAAGACCCAAAGATTCTTCCTTCTCCTGGCGTCGAACGGGGGGAAAGAACCGTCTTTCTCTTGGATTGCTCTGCTGCGAGATGGATGGGAATGGGATGAGTGGTCGCCTTCTCCAGCGAGTACTTATAACCTGCTGGGCAATGCGGGTGGTCTGAGAAGGACGGCGTGACCGGCGGCCGGCCTGAGGAGACTTTTCCTCGTATCCGTCTCCCCTCCGGTCCAGTCTAGGCTCGAGAGAGAAGAGAGCAGCGGAGACTGGAGACAGGAAGGAGACTTGCACAATCCTCGTCTGCTATGCTGTTTTGACTATTTTAGAGGCGCCTTTTCCACGCCCGGAGACGGATTCCTCGTGCTTGCCATCGGGTTCACGCTGTCAGCCACTCAGCTGTCTTGTGTTTTTTTCTGCGCAAGTAATAAAATGGAAGATATGGTGCCGGCAGGGGCTATGGCACACAGAATCGCAGGATGCCAGTATGGATTTTCTCTGCGCAACTGAGGGAATCCAAGTGCATCTCTCGATGGAAATGCGGTTTCTTTCGAATGGAAGAAAATACATGGATAATATTTAAACATATGCAAGGTATTTTGACTATTTTTTCATAACAATTATGGATATTTTTTCTTTCTTTTTAATTATTTTTTTTCGGATTATTGTGATCAGTAGATTCACTTTTGTTGGACTCTGATGCCCTATATTAAATGGTTTAAGGCAAAGTCAAAGGTTCTCAACTCTTTGATTGATAACATATATTAAATGGTTTCATGATTATTCAGTTTTATGTTGCCAATCTTAACAACCTTTTTTTATTAAGGTTTGAATTTTATCGAACTTAAACATACTTATATTTTTTGATGTAGTATTTTTTTCTGCACCCTTATAAAAATTTCTCATGACAGACACTAACTACTATATGATAACTCATGGCATAAATAATATTCTCTCCATTTTTAATTATATGACAACATTGACTTTTTTGTTAAACTTTGACCAACAATATAGATTTAAATAATTATTTTTAGAATATAAAATAAGATTTACCGTGAAGAGGAGCAGCGACACGGCGATTTGGAACGCCTGCTGGATGAGGACGCCTCTGACGACCGTCCACTTCGACACAATGTTCTTGGACTCCTCTCCCTTGGGGTGGAGCCTGTAGTCGTCCATCCCAAACCCATCCAACACGATGTACAGCCCCGAGTAGAGCCAGTACACCGCAATTGGCACGAAAGTGCCCAGCAGTTCGTCGGAGACCGCGAATGCCATCCTAGCTCCGGCTCCAACAGCTCGAAGCTCGAATCTTTACTGCAGCAATAAAACAAACACAGTGAGAAGACAAGGCGAAATGAAGAGTGAATTCCGAATCTCGAAACAGAACGTCATTTCCGCCGCCGCAAAATGTGCAGGCCTGGATAGGATTCCGTAGCCCAAGACCTCAGGAACGCGTTTCCCGATGAGGAATCTAATGCATCAGGAGGGATCTTGTTCTTACCAGGACAAAACAAGAAGACCCAAAGATTCTTCCTTCTCCTGGCGTCGAACGGGGGGAAAGAACCGTCTTTCTCTTGGATTGCTCTGCTGCGAGATGGATGGGAATGGGATGAGTGGTCGCCTTCTCCAGCGAGTACTTATAACCTGCTGGGCAATGCGGGTGGTCTGAGAAGGACGGCGTGACCGGCGGCCGGCCTGAGGAGACTTTTCCTCGTATCCGTCTCCCCTCCGGTCCAGTCTAGGCTCGAGAGAGAAGAGAGCAGCGGAGACTGGAGACAGGAAGGAGACTTGCACAATCCTCGTCTGCTATGCTGTTTTGACTATTTTAGAGGCGCCTTTTCCACGCCCGGAGACGGATTCCTCGTGCTTGCCATCGGGTTCACGCTGTCAGCCACTCAGCTGTCTTGTGTTTTTTTCTGCGCAAGTAATAAAATGGAAGATATGGTGCCGGCAGGGGCTATGGCACACAGAATCGCAGGATGCCAGTATGGATTTTCTCTGCGCAACTGAGGGAATCCAAGTGCATCTCTCGATGGAAATGCGGTTTCTTTCGAATGGAAGAAAATACATGGATAATATTTAAACATATGCAAGGTATTTTGACTATTTTTTCATAACAATTATGGATATTTTTTCTTTCTTTTTAATTATTTTTTTTCGGATTATTGTGATCAGTAGATTCACTTTTGTTGGACTCTGATGCCCTATATTAAATGGTTTAAGGCAAAGTCAAAGGTTCTCAACTCTTTGATTGATAACATATATTAAATGGTTTCATGATTATTCAGTTTTATGTTGCCAATCTTAACAACCTTTTTTTATTAAGGTTTGAATTTTATCGAACTTAAACATACTTATATTTTTTGATGTAGTATTTTTTTCTGCACCCTTATAAAAATTTCTCATGACAGACACTAACTACTATATGATAACTCATGGCATAAATAATATTCTCTCCATTTTTAATTATATGACAACATTGACTTTTTTGTTAAACTTTGACCAACAATATAGATTTAAATAATTATTTTTAGAATATAAAATAAATATCATCGGATTCATCATCAAAAGCACTTTAAAGTTAACTTATACACTTAATTATTTACACAAATATTTATTAAAGAACAGAGGGAGTAAGTTCACAAAATTTTTAGAGGAAAATAATCAAGTTCCCTCTTGCAAGCTCATTTACTTTTCTTGCATTACATTGAAATACTCTATTGGAAACCTTCTATATTTAGAATTCATGCAGGATTCAAGATGCTAGGCAATTCCGATAATTTTTTTTAGAAAAATCAGTTATGAATAAATTTCCATGCTTGACTGTTTGGAACGAAGTCCATAGAAATTTTCTAAGAAAATAAGCAAGTTTTTCTTTCTAATAAAAAATCATGTGCTTTCTCGTATCACATCCAACACTATTAGAAAACTTTATATACTTTGAATGCATGTAGGATTCGAGATGCTTGGCAATTCAGTTCAGTGCGTTTTCGATACTTCATTGCACAAAAGATTCCTTATGATCTCAGCAAATAATTGAAACCATTACCAATTCATGCCGGAAAACGTTCTGCACACGTTCACAAAAAGTCAGATAGTGCAGAAGAAAACGATTTGGTGCTAGCACTAGCCTGTTCGGTTGACTGCTTTGCAGCCGGTAGCAGCAGCCGCTACAGTGCTCGTAGTTATTTCTTCAGCATCAGCTACAGTGTTCGCAATTATTTTTCAACGGCCGCAGCCGCAGGTGCAGCCTGCCGAACAGAAAGCAATTTGTTTGTCTATTATCGTGCCTTCCCGAGGAAAATAAAAAAGGACGCCCATTTTAGACCCGTGCGGCAGAAAGCAATTGGTTTGTCTATTATCGTGGCTTCGCGTTTTTGCGTGCTAATTGCTTCGCGGCTGGCCAGGCCAGACCCAGTAAAACTTCGCCAGGAGATGGACACAGTAGAGCCCGTACTCTGAATATTTCCTTGCAAGTTAACTTGAATTTCAGAGTATTGATGATAAATGGAAGCTGCAGAGATGCGTCCATGGCTGGCTTCAACTCTAGCGGCCTGGGCTATTTGAGGCGTTGAATGAGAGCTCTGCCTTGTTGGTCGTCCTCTGCAGTTGCCAGAACGGAAATAATAAGGTAGTATGAAGAAGCCATGATACTTTCGGGCTAATTACCATCAGTTGTACAATGTATACTTGATCAGATTTATTAATGGCGTTCGGTTCGAGGAGGAATCGTTGGTATTCATTTGTACTCATCCTCGTAGAAAATTAGAATAAAATCAACAGAGCCGGCAGGAACATAACCACAAGTGGAATGGAATGGATTCGTCCTCTTGGGTGCCACTGCAACACAGTAACGTTGGATGGCCTCTTGTAGCGGACCAATCTATTCTGCCGCGAGATTTTTCAGCTTAATTCTAGCCTAGCTTTGGGAAGCTACCATAAACCACCACGATTTCTGGTTTCAGTCAAAGCCAGCGGAAACCTTAAACCAGGTCAGAGAGGCCGCGCCAACTATGGCCAACGATCGCATGTCCGAAGCCGTCTTCTAACCGCCTGAAGAGCGAGGACGGTCAAAGCTGCTGAAACAAGCTGATCAGCAATAGACACAGGCTATTTTAAAGCGGCAGAGCTGACGAATTAGTTGGGTTCATCGAAGCCATCGCATTTCATCCTAGCTTGACCAATTCCCGAGATGCAGTGCAATCACCGAAGTTGGTTCCAAAGCATATTCAGGTTGATGAACATGGGGGCACTAACCCATTGACTGTAGATTCAGAGTGATAAACTGACAGCCAATGCAACAGTCAATTCATCGCGGCTCAAGCTGGGATATCAAAAATCAAGAATGCCATCATCTCGACCTTTTAATATAATGTTAGTATAATCAATTATGGTTTTCACATTTCCTAAAAATGAACCACATATCTCCGCACTTGATGTAGATTGAGTATAGGCTGTATAGCGTCGACCTTTATAGAAGCTCAGCAAGTCATTTGAACGATTACCAGCTCACGACACTGGAAATTAGTCCCAATCGGCGTTCTACGCATGGGACATCAGAAAGTCAGGTATGTATTATTTGGTCATGACTGCATGGGCAGCTACAGGTAGTGCAGAAGAAAATATGATCACTTGCACACAACAAATCCCCAGAAGCAATCCGTTTTGGACCCCGTACAGCAAAAGGGAGGGCTACTGCTTGACACTTTCTTGACGATTCTGCACGGTGCAGTCCTCATTTACGTGTGCACCATTCAGTTCGCCTCTGCTTTGCAACGGCTGCTTTGCAGCAGCTACAGTATTTCAGTTATTTCTTCTGCAGTCGCTACGGTGTTCGCAGTTATTTTTCTGCAGCTGCAGCCTACCGAACAGCCCGATTGTTAGTCTGTTACAGTGATGGATCGGTTATAGTATTGGCGATAAATGGAAGCTGCAGAGGCAATAATCTGACGAATTCCTTGCGTTACAGATCCGTGTTAAGATTTCAACCAAGACGTCTTGGCAGCCATCGTTGAAAATGTGACCATGGCCGGCAGCAGTTCTACTTCTAGTGGCTGACGCTGAGTCCATCAGTCCAGTCGCTGTGTTCAACAAGAGCAAGAGGGACACGCACCACTGAAAAATTCTAACCCAACCACCGCATTTTGTTTCCTTGTGGTTAGGGCAAGTCACGGTACAATTTTTCCCTAAACAACTTGTCCTAACAAGAGAAAAACATTTGAATGGAGTAATTCTGAATGAACTGAATAATTATTTGTTTCAAAATTTGATGGCAAAAGAATAGCAAATTCCACCAAACTGCATGTTGATAAATTTTCAAGAGAAAAAGGCGTCACTTTTCACACACACAAAAAAAATCCCAGCAATTCCACAGACCGGCATTACCTGCACTTCTCATAGTCATACACTAGTGCTAGAATATAATTCATAATGTACGCCCTTGAACACATCGTTCTCCATTGGCATTTCAAATTTTACAGACAAAACCCGTACATAGCACCAATACCGGCATCAATTGATCAACAAAACAACAAAATAAGATTACGCATGGCAGGAGAAAAAAGCTACATAATTCAACAGCTTATATAAACAAGTTTTGATACTGAGTGCCATCATCAAGTTAACTATGCTGAAGGAAACACAGGACATAAGCTATCCAGTCAAGTATACTGAAGGAAACATAGAACGGAGCCTAAGGAACATCCGTTGCAATTATAGCAACAACATCCAGATTGGAAATGACTTCCACGAAAATGATAAATGCTGAGAACTAATCACCGATATATCGGCCCACCAGAAAAGGAATAGAGTGACGAAACTGGCACACCAGATGCATTAGCCCTTGCAGAGACAGACCTTTGGCTTGGTTCAGCATAAGCAGGGTTAGACTCGTATGCAGATGTAATATAGGTTGAATGACGCGGAAGGTCCACAGCCCGGGTAACAAGTTGTTCAGAATGGTACAGCTCCTCCAAATGATCAGCTCGAGTGGAAATCCCTGCGCGGTCAGCACGAACAGCACGCTCCCGTGGACGGTAGAGCTCCTCCATGTGAGCACCACGAGAAATCCCCCCAGACCGATAGAGCTCCTCCAAACGTTCTGTACGAGCAGATTCACCAGGCAGAGTTGTATGATCCCTTGTAATAACTGGATCCCTAGCAGATCTTTCAGTCATGGTTCTGTCAGCATAACTGTGAATTAAAGAATTTCAATTAGTCAAGAGCATAAGGCATGGTTCTAGATTTGCAGTAGATAGATAAAGATGTTGTCACAACAGTATGCAACTCAATCTAAATTAGCATGCACATCCACCAACACACCCACAGTAAAGAAATCACATTAAATCCGGACGATCAGTTGATAGAAACTGATAGAACCATATGGTGCACGTAAATGAAACATAATAAGATAGCCAAAATTGTAACTTACCGTTCAGGTCCCAGATCCGCTACAGCCCGATAGTATGAATCATCAGATGGAGCCACACTGTGATAATACGCAGATGGTACATGGCGAAGCTCGGGCACAGAATAAACATGCTGACGTTCTAGGACCAGGGGGGCATGGCGGGACTCCAGAGCCAGAGGAATGTGTCGAGGCTCGGGCACAAGATGAGCTGGTTGATAATATATGTGGTGATCATCTTGAACATTAGCCAAAGAACGGCCAAGTCGAGACTCAGCAGGAAGTGGAGCAAAGCGTGGTGCCATGTATGGATCCTCAACAGGAACATGCACTGCAGGGTGCCTTGGCTCATCAAAACGTGGCTGACGCACTTCTTCCATAGGCAATGAAGATCGTCGTTCTTCAAAATGGTATGGCTGCCTTCGTTCCTCATAGTGACGCCTTTCTTCACGGCGATTATCAGGAACAGACCGAGGCACATTGGCAGGCTCAAATAGCTCAATTAGCCTATGAACCTGCAAAATACCATGTATGGATCCTCAACAGGAACATGCACTGCAGGGTGCCTTGGCTCTTCAATACGTGGCTGACGCACTTCTTCAATAGGCAATGAAGATCGTCGTTCTTCAAAATGGTATGGCTGCCTTCGATCTTCATAGTGACGCCTTTCTTCAAGGCGATTATCAGGAACAGACCGAGGCAGAGGCACATTGGCAGGCTCAAATAGCTCAATTAGCCTATGAACCTGCAAAATACCATGTATCCATAATATTAAGATATAAATTGAAATTTGTGTTTGACATTTACCAAACCACAACTGAAATACAACATAAGAAGACTCGAAGATACTCACTTGTTTTGAGCTGAGCTCAGGGTCAAATTTGCTCCTTGATCTGTAATTTTCCTTAATAGCATTCTTGAAACTACTCTCACGAAGAGGAAGGCAGTCTCTATCAATCTTAAACTTAATCTGCATAGTGCATGTAACATGGTTTTAAAATAACAGGAATACCAAATATTCAATACACCATATACTCAGGCCAATGTGGTGCTCAAAGGTAGGATTCTTCACAAGCTTATGAAAAAGCTGAAGAAGGTGGAATGGAATTGAAACGCACAAGCAAATAAGTTGACCTTCTGCACAAGCTTGCTAGTGCCAAGGTGAGCCAATTTTGCATAAAATTGAATATTGTTATAAGCACTGGGAACGAAAATGTGTAAATGTCACTAAACAGCATCAATTTCATGTGGTATGGTTTAAAAATTCTGTCCTAGTAAATCGTAAGTCCCTAAGCATATCTTGGTATGTCACCTAGATCCCTAAATCTGAAAATGCAGTTTTGATCCAAAACATTACGTTAGCAAGTTGCCTACACGACATGCTCCTTCTACCTCATCCATTGTTGGCATTGAAAGGCATATCAGTCATGCTTCTTCAAGCCACGTAACATAGAATGAAGGCCAAGCCGCCTAAGATTATTAAATGACTGCACCATCACTAAGTGTTATGTTCCTCACGCTCACATGGCCACTTGCCTCGCTGCTACAAAACAAGCAACTCAGGGTTGTCGTATCTCGACGAGGCAGATGACAATGAGAGCACAAGGAGCCTCAGGCCCATGTGGACAACGAGTAATGTGCGGAGCCACAAAGCATATGGCTAGTCGAGCCCACAATGTTTCTATGACTGACTCCACAATTTGAGGAGCCTTACAAGAGGAGTGCAGTAACAAAGGGGCAACTTACTCGGCATGGCCAAGGTAAAGGCAGCGATGACTAGGGTGGAGGGTCCTCAAAATAGCAAGAAGCCGCGGTCTTCCAGCAATCGCACAAAGCACATGTCCACTAGGAACACCACAAGGTGGGTGCCAAATGGACGTAGCTATGGAGGGCCAACGGGCCCGTACGGCCCTAACACACTCATCTCATGCTCGGTCGTTTTTGTTGGGCCCAGCACAACATGAATGTGGTGGCGAGCTGTGCATTCCTAGCCCATGGGACTAGCTAGACCGAGGCACGACCTGCTCGAGGTTTGAGTGTGTCTTGGCGGCCCGCTAGCCCAGAGGACCCAAGGGTGGCTCAAACCGGATTGTTGAATCTTTCCAAAGGAGAGACTTGCCATATCTTTCTTGTTTAGATACGAATATTGATTCTATTTAATGTGAGTGTTGCCCGCCGTGCTGGACCCGCGACCCAAGCATGGACAATTCCTTGGGTCGTGCCGGCATGGGCCGGCAACATAGCATGCCGTGTTGTGCTTGGGCCGGGCCAAAATTAGTGGGCCATAGCACTGTTAGCCCAGCCCGTTTGTAGCTCAGGCACCAAAGAGAAGAGGCCAAAGGGGCAGTGCGAGCACAACATTCCATCTCCTACTCCTTTGTCTCCACTACACGTCAAGCTCGATAGACATGCCGTACAAACTTCATGGGAGTAGTTGCCGACATGAGTTTGAACTCGAGTGAACCATTCGACAAGTTTAGGGGTTTGGTCGCATTTAAAGAGCTTTAAGACCAATATTAAGACAATTTTAGGGACTACTATGGCACTAAACTTTTGAACCTTACAAATATAACGAGTCACAAAATGACTCAATGGCACCCAAATATTGAGTTTATACCAGGTACGTCCTCCATAATGCATTTTCCTTTAAGCATGTTCATAATGTCTTGTATTAGACTTATAGCCATGTAACACCAATGGAAAAGCCTAAAAAAGTAGGAAAAAATAGGCAGGATAGAATGATGTACAAGGGACACTAAATTTAATGGTGGATTTCATATACTAGAACAAGTTGTTATCAGATCGGCAAAATGAGGTTTCACTTAGCCTGCGCCACAGTTAACTCTACGAAAGTTGTTAGTGTAATAGATTATTAGTATTTAGTTTATTACATTTAGAAATACATTCCTGCTTTCCTAATAAAGATGCTTCTAGCTATGGAAGTTTATAAAGCTTACCATTACAAATTCAGAACTAAAGCTACAGTGACTAACAGGAACATCTATCTATAAATATGTATGTATAATTAATGAAACTATGAAACACCCTCTGAACATACAGCAAGGTTTATCAGTTCTCCTAATTTGTATAACCCAGCAGCAAACCGTATTTGTATCTACTCATGCTTCCTATTCTTTAGCATACTTAAACCACTGGTAAATCTTATTAACCAACACCCGTGAGAAAAATGCATGCACCGGTCTACGCAAAAAAGATCATCTGACTACCACATTTGCTGCGACCATATGAGTCTAAACAATGAAAGACCAGGATTACCTGTGAGGGAAACTTCCCGTTAAATGCTTCTTGGACAAGGTTCAACCCACCATTTGAAGCTGCCTTGTAAACACCATACAAAAGCTTCAAATCAAAATCATACAGGAACAGTTTGGCCCCTGGCCTAATCTTCTTGACCATTCCAAGCTTCCCACTGGGCAGCCCAAACAAGCGGTTCTGGTAGCACTCCTGCTTAGTCTGTGCATTGCACATAAATATAAACCCTGCCCCTTTATTATCCCCCCTTGCTTCCTTCTTGCCCACAGCCTTATTTCCCTTTCCTTTCCTTCCTCTGTCCTCCTCCACCTGCTTCCCCTTGCCATTCATCGCCCTCTCCTTAGGCCTCTCTTTTCTGTTCTTCAGCTTGCCATCAGCACCACTATTATCAGCAGCAACACCCTTGCCCTTGCTGGAAGCAGCAACAGCAGCAGCAGCAGCATCAGTATCAGCTGGCTTTGGCTTTTCTGCTGATGCTGTTCCTTCGACAGTGGCTGACGTTAGTGCAGGCACTGATCCTTCAGCATCAGTGGCTGGCTTCGGCGCCTGTGCCACTGGTGATGCCTCATCAAGAGCAGCGAGTTGTGGTGTGGAAACTGATGCAAGTGCATCACCACCAGCAGTGCCTGCACCAACTGAAGCAAGCTCTTCAGTGGCTGCAGCGGCAACAGTCGTTGCCTTCTCGCGTTTGACCTTGACAATCCTCTTCTTAATAATCCTGGAGGTCCTGACCGACCCAGGGGAGGACGCGTTCACCTTGGAGGGCACCGCCGCACTGGATCCAGCGCCAGCAGGGGGGCCCTTGGCCTTGGCCACGCCATTGGGCTTCTTCACCATGGCTACTGCTCAGAGCAGCTTTGGGGAACAAACAAGAAATATCACCACAAAGAATTGAGTCCACCCAAATCGGCAGAATATACCCCGTGAATAGGGAGCAAAGGTTAACGGTGCCGCCTGAACAAAGAATTTTTTTTTTAAAAAAAAGACATTTCTACTCGATTTCAGAGGAATTTTTGGTGGGATTCAATGGTACGGCATAAATATGAAATTTAAATTCAGATTAAAACCACCAAAAACGATGGAATAAACATCTCCGTGAATAGCGTGCATCGGTCAACCTAAACTAGAAATTCCGAGAAAAAGAAACAACAATTCTACTCGATTTCAGAGGAAGATTTGGGAACAAATCCATCGTAAGGCCTAACAAGGAAATACTTATGATGGGCCGACTACGATTCGATCAGATTTGAAGACGATTTGTGAGTCAATCGGAAGGCCTAACAAAGAAGTTGCGAGGAAAATTTTGGGGGAAACAGGTATTCGAACCGATATACGAGAGACATTCTACGGTGAGTTGAACGGAAAACTTAATCCGGGAAGGAGGGGCCGAGGGGGATTCAGCGGCGTACCTGCAGGACGGCGATGGTTCGGCGACGAGGGGACGGGAGTCTGGGAAGACGAACAGGAGGCGACCGAATAAATGCGATGGTGCTGAGAAAGCAACGGACGGGATGCAACGTGCCCCCGTGTCACTAGGTGATCACGGCTGTTCCTGGAGAAAGCAACGGACAGGATGCAACGTGCGAAACTTCACACTAGAATTTTATACAAAGCCCCTTCAGTATATCCCGCACTTCACACTCCTCCTTCGTCGAACACGGTAGGCCGGTGTAGCACTGTATGGTCCGGTCACATAGGATACGTGCTGATGCAATTCAACGGCGCCGATGGAGCGAGCAGAGAGCCAGAGACATGCCTGTTCATGACTCTGAGACAGTGACGCAAGGTACTGCTGACAAGTATGGTAGAGTTCATGCCTTGTTGGAGCAAAAATGCTCCCTCATACCATGCTTCCCTTTATTGTAATTTGTATTGGTTCACGTTGATGCATTCCTCCTCCACTTATTATCAACCTGATCTCGAAGGAGCAGCGGATAGAAGTTGCATTGAAGAGTGACTCTTAATCAAAAGAAGAAGAAGAAGAAGAAGAAGGAGTGACTCAAAAACGGTACTAGGATGAGTATAGGGCTGGACTTAAGGGTTGAGAGAAATTAACAATGGCGGTTGTGGAACAAGTACGCCACTGAATCCCCCCTCGGCCCCTCCTTCCCGCGATTAGGTTTTCGGTTCAACCCTCCCTATGTCTCTCGTATATCAGTCGAATCCTAGATGTCGTTTCCCCCCAAATTTTCCCCAGAACTTCTTTGTTTAGGCCTTCTGATTGAGTCCCAAATTGTCTTATCAAATCTGGTCAAATCGTAGTCTCCCCATCAAAAATACTTCCTTGTTATTAGGCCTTACGATGGATTTTGCCCCCAGATTTTCCTCTAAAATCTAGTAAAGGCGTCGTTTCTTTTTCTCAGAATTCCTATTTAGGTTGTACGATTTATTCACTTGTGCACCCTATTCACGTTGATATTTATTCCATCAATTTTAGTGGGTTCAATCTGAGTTTAGATTTCTTTATGCCGTACGATTGATTACCCCAAAAAGGTCCTCTGAAATCAAGTAGAAACGTCGGTTTTTCTCTAAAGTCGTTGTTTTGACCGTACTGTTAACCCTTGTCCCTATTCAGGTTGATATATATTCCGTAGATTTTGGTGGATGCAATTCTGCGTTTTGTAGTGATATTTGTAGTTTGTTTCCCGAAGATGCTCTGACAGTGTTCCTATCGATGTTGGATCAGCCAAGACATCTAGTTTATCAAAAATCACTTCATAAACCATTTGGCAAATTGTATGGATTCAATTTACCAAAGAACGGAGAAGGATTGAATTATCCAATATGACCCTAGGTGCATTGTGTTTGCTAAAGCATGGCGTGAGGCAAAATACAAAGGTCAATTTTAAAATAATTAAAAAACAAAAGAAGGCAAGTAAACGGGTTGTAAATATTTTTGGCCCACTGCCAACTGACCCGGCCCATATTTCTAGTGAAGATGGTTTCCTAGATAGCACTGCCATCGTCTAGCAGGTAGGGGGAATACCCGGTGAGAGGACTTTTCCCATTACCTTCCCCTAGTAAGAAATTTGTCCATACACGTGTTGAAATTCCTAACTTTATGTGAGTGATAAGAGAAGGAGAGGTAACAACACGGGTTTCGGAGTTTTAGATCTAAGTGATAGAGAGAAGAAACAAACAGAACGACACGGGTTCGTAAGTTATAAACAGAAGAAAGAAAGAACAGGAAGTTGAAAAATTGCTAACAGGCTGTCGGATAATGTTTTAAAAAAAAGGAAAGAAAAGCCCTCTCTTAAGCGCGTGCTTCGCACGAGGGCTGATACAGCCAGAAGGTTTCCAAGAGGGACAGGGTCACACAACCAGACTCGCAAAATATCGGGGCTAAATTTTACACTGCTCGGTAGGAATTAATGTAGTATATGAGAAAACCTTGTCACTCAAAATGTAATCAATGACGTGACTCTAAAGTACTCGGTAGGGACGTAATAGCAAAAACATCTCCAAAGTAATAGCAAAAACTTTGTAACTCAAGCTGTAATAATTCAAAACACAAGTAATACGATTCTGAAATGTTCACACTAGAAGAGGATACAGTCAATTCTTTCTTATAGTTAGAACAACAAGCCATACCTTTTCCTCTTGCCATTGACCTTATGGAAGAGTTTGTCAAAAGTAACCCGCACAACAGAGCTATTCCCTCTTCCTTTCTTGCTCGCGGTACTCTATGCCGCCGGAGTCGCCGGACTGAGTCCGTGCCCGCGACTGCGCCACCATCTAGGTCAACCGGAGCAGTAGCTGTGCCAAACAACTCTGCCCGGCTGTCGTCGTCCCTGACCCCTTGTATCTCCAAGTTATGGTCAATGAAGGCGAGATCCAGCGCCGACGTTGGCGTCCCGACCATCATCAAGCAGATCTGGGGAGTAGAGGAGAGCGGAGGCGGGCGAGGGATAGGAGGGTGGCGTGGCGGCGGCGCAACACGATGCGAAAAAGGGATAGAGTTAGGGTTTCATGGTGCACAGGAGCAGGGGTTTATATAGCAGAGGCGGACCAACTTGCTGTTGGTTACCTAGAGCAGACAGGAGACTGTAACGACCAACGAACCTTTTCGGGCTGTGTTCAGTGCCATGCCATGGGCTGATTGGGAGGGGGGGGGGGGGAAAACGCCAGCCC
>LAPY01001766.1:3221-16921 GCA_000970635.1 Eragrostis tef
CCGGCCAGCCGCTGCCGCTTCGCAACGTTCCTCACATCGGCGACGACTGGCGCTGGTGCCGCTGCTGCTACCGGCGGACGGCGGCGTTGCTGCTTCTTCCCGATGCGGTCGTCGCGAAGCATCTTGCGCGCCCGCTGCGGCGGCGGCGACCACGACCTGGTACTGGTACTGTCCGGATCATTTACGACGACGACGGCGCCGCCGCCGTTGTGGTGAAGCGTGGCGATCGCGCCGCCGACGAACACCAGGGCGAGGAAGATGAGCGCCGGCGCCACGCTGCGCAGGGAGAAGCACTTATTAGGGCTGGACTTGGACGACGCCGAGCCCATTGCTGTCGTGAGTCAGGAGGGATCGATAGATCGATCGGATGGGACGGTGTTGGATTTGTTGGTGGATCGAGAGTTGGCTAATATAGGGCCCGTACGTGGAACGGCAGGACAGATCCGAGTCGGCGTCCCGTGGTGATGACGGCGCGCGTGCCGATCGGGCGGGAAAAATCCGAGTTAGAACAGGGCAGGGAACCGAGTCGAATTGCTGTGTTTGTTGTTGGTCACCACCGTCACGGAACGGAACGCGCTTCTCCCCTGCCCAGGCCCCAGCCCACCGTTCACGATAGGGGATTGCGAAATTCCAAGGAAACGAAGAAGCATTCCGTTCACGCCAGGACCGTTTCTTTTCACTTTTTCTGGGTTGAGTGATTCATTCGGTGGTGTACTTTCGTTGTCCATCGTTTACACTCATGACGTGCAGCATATCTACTGGCTCGACTCGACTGAAGTTTTCCGCAGGGTTTCTATGCGAAGACAATGTCCGTATCTACGTTGAAGCCGTGCCAAACAGGGAATCCAAGTTTACATGTGGACTTTCTTCAGATTCAAATGACATGGTCCTAAACCGTGTCCTTTATAGGATCGTGATATGGGGATGAAACTGAAAGTGCTGCACTCCACGGCAATTTAGTATAGGCGCCTATTTCACGGTACACATCATGAACCTGATTAGGGTTGTATCAGGAGGTATATGGGATCTCCTGAGAAAGATACGATATGCTCCAGATAGGCAAAGTAGAGCAATTGACCAGAGACATGGTCCTTCAGGGATACAAGCACAGCCAAAAAGAACATTTAAGTGTTTATTACTCTCCTATCATTGAAACATTATTTCCCCCTCTTCAAATACGACTTATTAATTGAACTTGTGGCGCAAACCAACATGATATTTTGATGTATTTCACATAACAGAAGCCGTCTATTTACAACAGCTGGTGATGCACAACACACCGTCAAAAAGAAATGTCAGTTGCACAACACACCGTCTATTCATCCCATGGGCGGTTAAAATTCCCAAGGGACAAGGTAACAGAATCTTCGTCGCTTGCAACACATTCCAAGACTGCAAAGCTCAGTCACTAATATTGCAGAGCGACGTAAACTTTTGAACTGCATTGTGGTATTGAGTTCCCTGCAAATACAAAACACAGTTGGACACACAAACGGGGAAATAACTCAATATAGCTTTACAGTGTACAATGTGTGATAGTAAACAACAAATACCTCCCAATAGAGTTGATTGCAGTCAGTGCATTTCCAGAACTCCAAATTCCGGTTGAAGAGGCATGAGGGAATGACCTGGAATCCTTTAGATGCTTCAATAGCCTCCTCAATTGTGAGCGGTTTCTGAATGAAACTACCATTGCACTTTGTACATCTTGACATAAGTTTGTCCTCGGAGATTTTTAACTCAAACACACTAATAACCTGCAACAGGCAAGTCAACAAACTGATCGGCTAGCCTCCAAATTTCTTTCATCTGGCAAAATGCTCAAATATAAACATTAGGAAATGTTAAGCCTGACTTTACAAAGAATTCCATGCAGCAATACTTCTAGGATAACGTATTAGTCCATATGATTGGCAATTCTCCTTCCAGTTTATTGAAAACGGAATAATATTTTAAGATATAAGCATGCCTTCCCATGAACAGAGTCATATGGCACAATTTTCAGTTCATTCAATCCAACATTAATTCTATTAACTTTCATATACACACAATAAGAGAACCAGTAGGACTGAATAGTTTAGATAATTTAATCCTTTTATTTGTTATTCTCAGGAAATTCGAACTCCAGGATTTAACAACTCTTTCTATTTGGAATAGGTTTATTTTTTGAACAAGTTGTGATCTTTGTTAATCTTGTTTACTACATTAGAATAATCAGGCATCAAAATTAAATATGATGGGGATCATAAATTAATGACAACATTCAGTAGCAAATGCCACCTTGAGTTCAAAAGACCGTTAGCTGTCTTTCGAATTTAGAATGGTACCAACCTGACTTTGTCTATTCATATTGTTTCATTTCAAAAAGAAGATGGAAACTCCTCAAAATGCTTGAGTGAGAAATAACATGTTATTATCTTTTTTATGGATCCTATTATAGAGATTCAATGGCTAATAAAGAAGAATTAAGTTCCAATCAGTAAACAGTAGGTTTAGGGTGTGTTGGGGTTTCAATTCTGTTTATCTGGAGAAACTGGTTTTCAGAAACCAGAATCGTTTGGCTGGTTGCTCGACAGAAACTAACACCGTTTGGTAGGATTTCTTCCAGTTTCTATCAAGAAACTAAAGGAGAAACCAACCAAACGAGGCCTTAGGTTGATCTTTGCGAGCAGCCACCCATAACTTCCCATGGCGACTCTGCCAGAATGTATGATGTTAACAATATACCTAACTAACATGATCTTGGGCCCTGGGAGATGTAAAGCTAAGTTTTCAAATATTTTGCAGGCCAATGAAATTTACGATAGAAATATCAAAATATGAATGTACCTCAGCTAGTTGATCATGCTTGAGTAGGCTTTTCACTCTGTATACCTGATTACTCGCTAAATACTGATATCTCAAGAGCTTGACATCCCGCGTTAGTAATATTCTTCCTTCCTTGTATGTTTGATTTAATAGCTCCCTACAGGCAAATCAAACGGGTAGCAAACATGACAGGGGAAAAGGGGTTATAGCAACTGTTTCTTACAGAACAAATCACAGAATCTTCAAACATTATCAAAACAAGATTGGGTGAGACCTAGGTTCAGGCTTTTTTTGAAGATGGAACAGCAGCATCTATTCCAACGCATCGCAAGTGCTTAGCTAGACCCTCAATCTGTCCAAATTTATCAAAATCAAATATAGCAAATCTTCAGAAATGGGCAACTTAACTATGTTCTAAGGTGCTAACTATTGTCAAACCTAAATTCATCTTATTCAATGCAGAGAGGTAACCGCTCAAAAAATATGGCTACTGTGTAAACAGAATCAGGAGGCCTACCATTACATCACACAAGAACTTTGGGTGCCCATCCCCACCAATGGAAGGATCCCATGGAGGGGGGCCCTGCCATTCGGTACTCAAATCCACCTTATCCTTGCATCTAGCATCGGTCGAAAGCTTCTTTTTTTCTTTTCGTCTTGAGTTACGTGGCTTTGAATCAGATTCTGTCAACAAAATCTTCTCGCTGTACTTCATTACAATGGATACCAAATAATCAGAGTGAATGTCACATCCAGAAGATGAGCATTCTATCCCTATTTGTGAACAATTGGCTTCTGAATTTAGTTCTGTTGTAGGTGACCTGTTCTCTGAAATAGTAATTAACAGTTACAAAGGATAGCAGAAGAACTCACATTGATTAAATCATCATTAGAAGTTCACGATGAACCCTTAAAACACTTCAGATAAAATATAATATTCAACAATGAAATAACTTGCCATGATCAGAAATTGGTATTAATGATGAGATAACTTCCTATGATCACGTAACATAAGGTTTGCTTGCAATAAAATTAGAAAGTTAATGCTGAAACGGTACCTTCTGTTATGATTTTTTGTTGGAACAGATCAAATATATCTAGCAAATAGTAGGCATCTGACGCAGCATATTTTACTTGTCCTTCACTCAGGGGCCGGCATGACCAATCGCTACATTGAAGTTCCTAGGGCAAGAATAACAATTAGGTCACCAAAATTGGCATCTAAAGCACATTCAAATGCAAGGTCACTAAAACAACCTTTTACGATCTGTCCTGACTATTGAGAATCTATTTAAGCACAACCAAGTTAGTCATGTGTTAACAAAGTCTGCATATTAGATAAAACCAACAATTGTAACAACTGTGCTGAACTTTTGGACCAGATTAAATAAACCGTGGCTTGTGTTCCCTAGGTACATTGCTCCGAACACTACTGATAACGAGTAAACTAGGTAATAGGTATATGTAGAAACTTCTGAGTACCATGAGAATCGAATCAACATAAAGGCTACCAAAAAACTCAAGGAAACAAAGTTGCAATCAAATACACACTAGATGGACTAATAAGGAGCATTAATTTTAATCAACATAATCACTGCGTTTTTAATGGGGCAGAAAATCAGTAAGCTTTTCTCATAATTAAGGCACAAGAGATCTCATTCAGGCTAACCTTTGATAAAGAAACATTCAGCAGCTCCTCACAAATGGTTGCCAAACTCTTGGTCTCCTTTGGAAGCCTCTTTTGTCTGTCATGACCGTTGAGGTAGTAATAAACGTTGGTGACATCCAAGAAAGGCTCGACCTTGCAGAAAGAAATGCCCACATAGTGTTATAAAACCACTTCAAGAGCTTAATCATTCTACACATAGAAGCTGATCAGACAAGAACCTATTGATTCAGTAGTGTCTAATCGAGAATCCTAAGAAAATTGCGAACCAAATACTTTAGCTCTTTCGAAATTACAACAATGTTCATGATCTGTCAAAGGCTCACTCACCCTATCAAATCCGGAATCGCATCCGAGTGCCGCGGCGAAGGTGGCAGATAGGTACACCAGGTCCTGCTTGAACCTGAATCCCAGCTTCAGCACGTCGGGCCGCTCGAACAGCTCCCGCAGCGGCGCCCACAGTTCGGCGAGCGGAACGGCGAGGAGGTCCACGACGAACACCTCGCAGACGCCGGCCCCGCCTTCTCCGTCAGCGCCGCCGCGGCAGGCCACCTGAAGGAGAGTTACCGTGGGGAACAGCGGCGGCGCGGGCGCTTTCTCGGGCGACGGGCCGTCGCCCGGGGCAGGGGCGGCAGGGACACTGCGGCGGCGCGGCTTCCACTCGGCGTCGAGGGCGACGATGCGGGCGGCGGCTAGGGAGCGAAGGAGGAGGGCAAGCTCCGGCGAGGTCCCGCCGCCGGTGACGAGGTGCACGGCGAATGGGGGCGGTGGCGCCGGCAAGGTGTCCATCGGTGGGGACGGGGCGCGTAGAGAAGTGGAAGGGGGAGAAAAGGAAAGCAAAGACTAACGGATGCGACGTATACCATTTACATCGGAAGGATGGGTGGTGTACGTATCCGTATGTAACGGGCGTAGAATACAGCAGTAGGCCTACAGTCTGAACTGCCTGACTCGAGAAATACCTCTCTTTTTACAACAGTTGTTTTCAATAAATAATTCAGCAAATGGAACCCAAAAAAAACTTCAGTAAGAGTAACTGCGTTGTCCTTCGGCATTTCACGAGCAACCTTTTTTGTAGAGAAAAATGATAGTATTAAAAAAAGGGCAGCCAACTGAATTTGCGTTTCTATTTGAAAAAAAAATGAATTTGAAATTCTATTTGCAAAAGAAAAACTGAATTTGAAATTATGTGCACTTGTATACAAAATAATTCTAGAAAATGTGTGTCAGATGTTGCAACAACACAAATATATATTACTACAATTAAAACAAATTAAAAATAAATATGCTACACGTAAATATGACTATTGTAACTGAATATAGCAGTAAACACAAAATACACTCTCAGGTATATGGCCATTGAGCTGCAGCATTGCTCACAAACGTAACATGTTGCTAGTTGACTGGGAATGTCAAAATGAGAACTCCATGAGGATTGTTAGAGAAGAGATGACTCCGTCGATAAAGAATTTCAGAGCCAGAGGAAACGCAAATGCTTGCATTGATAATGATGTAGCACTATGCCATAGTTAGTCTGTTTTTAAGTTTACTAGATCTAGGGTTATATTTAACTTGACGGTCAGCGTACATGTTCTCAACTAGACGAGCTCCAACACAATTACTACTTTGTATTGAGCCTTAAAACCTGGGTTGCCGGGAGCATAACATGGATACAAACACAATGGAAAAGCGTACACAGTTCACTGGTCAATCTAAGCATAATTATTCAGCATACTCTGTCTGAAAGTAGCATTGCACGTCTCTCCCTCTCCACATGATTGGGCTTTGCTGATCAATCGCAGTAGTCACTGTCACAATCCGAAATCCTATCTGAAGACTGAAGCTGTAGCTGCTGCCATTCCGACCCGAAGCTAGACGGGCGTGACGACGAAGAGCTTGCACGAGTGCGGCTCGACCACCGCCGTGAGGCTGCCGGTGAACTTCCCCGGAAGCGTCTCGTGCTGCGTATATACGTGCATATACATCAAACAAGAAACAGATCAGCATCAAGATACTAACGCACACGATGGCGAGCGAAGCAGAGAGTCATTCTTTCACCTTCCAGACGTCCCTCGCCTCGACGGTCACCCGGCGGCGGATCCCGACGTCCCGCCATGTCGCGGTGATAGACCGAGAACGCGACGACCCCCGGTTCAGCAGCAGCACGGCCTTCCTGTGCCGGGTGAGCCGCCCTGCCCATACCTGACGAGCACGATGCCGGGTGGTACATTTTTTTCTGAGACACGTGTTTCGGTTCTTCTCGATAGCATACCTCAATTTCGTCGTCATATTTCCTCACTTTCTTTCCCTGGACGCCAAGTCGATCTGCGCCACATTGTACACGCATCAGACTATCAGAGTGAATGTTTTCTTTGGGAGTGGAAATGGCTAAGGTTGGCTTCGCGTACTGAGTTCTGACCTTGGTTGATCGCGATGACTTCAGAATTGGAGAGGATCCGCAGCGTCTGCTTCGAAATGCTTGTAACATCGCAGCCGATTATCAACGGCGCCTGAACAAAACATTGAAAATAAAGATCACAGACCTGGCAACTTAAATAGTTGCAGAAAATAAGCACATACGCATCGTCAGCAATTTGAGTCACAGAGAACACTTCATAAGTCGAGCCAGTTAACCTTGGCGATTGCCCACAAGCTGAAGTGCACGACGTACTCGTTGTAGGTCATTCCTCCGTTGCCAACCTCCAGCATGTCAGGGTCTGCAAAAAAACAGAGCAAGTATAGTTTCAGATAGCTAGACCAAGCAGATACTGATGTTTCTCCAACGAGTTCCATTCAGATGATGGAGACGGTAGCATAACAACAACAAACCGTTCCAACCGCCGGGCTTGGCGTACTGGGCAAAGGCGTCGTTCATGTCAATGTTCTTCAGCATGCTTTTGATCGCTCGGTCGCAAAGAACAAACAGACGATTCCAGTCAGTAGAGAAACTAAATCAATTATCGGCATTGATATACGAAGAGAGCGGCCATTAGATCGCTGCTCGTGATATACGTTGTAAGCGAAGCGAGAGACTGTAGTAAGCACCTTGTCCACCTATCGGTGATGTCGCCGGTGGTCCTCCAGCTGTTTCCGTACGAGCCACCCCATTTCGCCACCTCCATGTAGCCCCTGAAAAAGCAATTTCATCATTCGGAGCAGAGCACGAAGTCATCAGAGCTCTGCATTGAAATAAAAGAGGGAAAGAAAAAGGCGCTTTTACCATTCACAAAGTGAGTAGAAGATGGAGCGTCCGGAGTTCGTAAGCGCGCGAGCCATCCTCGGAAACCTGCATATCACATCAGTTCTCAAATACTATGTCTCTACTTGAAATAGTTTGCCTTATAGTGATCAAATTTCTCTCAAATTTTGTAGGTGTGTAAGCAACATTGCACCTCACAGTCTCAGGTGTGCCATCTGGATTGCAGTTGTCATACTTCAAGTAGTCGACACCCTGTACGTGCCCACGGTTTAGGTAAAACCAAAATTGAATTTATCCTCCGAACAAGGCAGAAAGATTATGTAGGATTACCCATGATGCGAATGTCTTAGCGTCTGTGTCCTCATGGCCCAGAGACCCAGGCATCTGTTTGCTGCAAGTTCTTGTCCTGACAAAAAAGGGAAATGAACCCAGGTATTTATTTCTGTAACATGTCGGTAAAACAGAGAATGTTCTTGTCCTGAGAAAAATAAAACCTTGAAAATGTTTTGTTTTGGATGGCGCAACTGCTACATACACACTGAAAGTCGTAAACTTACCCAGCTGAAGAGTAGAGACCAAGCTTGAGCCCCTTGCTGTGCACATAATCCGCTAGAGCCTTAATCCCCGACGGGAACGTCTTTGGATTAGCGACCATGTAACCCTGTTGGTGAATCAATCAGGAGGAATTGAACGATTTGTTTGTGTACGTACGTTAATTTCAGCTAATTAACTTATTATAGCTCACTGATCGCAATCACTAAACTGCAGTACGTACCTTGTTGTTCCTTTGGTAATCGGCCCAGCAATCATCTGCAAAAAGTAACAGGTTCAGTGGGTGGGTGTAATATGTCAGTAACATTGGCTACTGGACCAACATGAAGAACTAATAAAGTCTGTATATATGTTGGTACTGTTTATTAATTGAAGCCTAATAAGAGTAAAATACCTAAGTTGACGTAAGTGTAGCCTGCCTTTGCAAGTCCGGTGACTACGAGCGCATCAGCTGTTCTCCAACCATACGAAGTCTACGTCAGTTAGCACGCATTCTCGTCAGAATTCAGAAAAACAACATTACAGAGTGTTCGAATGACGAGCGGAGCGTTCGTCTCTGACCTGTGCGGCGGACGACCGTCTCGTTGATGTTGCCCTGGAAGTGGTTCCAGCTGCTCCACCTGAGAAACACCCAAAGAAAACCTCCAAAATTCAGACCAGCTGCATTCCTAGCAACAACAAAGTTTTGGAGTTCAGATTCCTCACCCCATCTGCGGCGTCAGTCCGAGCCCGTTGGCCACGAGCACGCGCCGGCCGCCGCCGCCGGTGGCCAGCGTCGTCGTCTTCGTCGCGTCGGTCGCCGCCACGGCGAGGCAGTTGGCCAGCAGGAGGAGGAGGACGGCGGCGCACGCCGCCGGAGAACGCTGCTGCGCTGCCTTGGGCGCCATTCCTCCGATCGAGCTTCGTCGCCTTTGCGGCCGGTCGGTCGTGTCCATATATGCTCTCGCGCGCGCGCAGGCAGTTGCGGACGATCGACGCCTGCACTGCACGTGACGTGCGCGACCTGGCCACACGCACGTACGTATACAGTAGTATGAACGTACCGCCAAAAGCTTTCGGTTTCCGCGTACGTGGTCTCTACGTGTATGCGTGGAGTGTTGTACTCCCGCACCTAGCTAGACAATCTGACGCGAGTCAAGTGTGTAACAAACCGTGTACATACATACAGGTGACTGAGTGTGAGAGAGACAAGGCAACAAAACGAAACGAGGAGTTGAGAGTTGAGACTACGTGAGAAAAGCTCGGTTTAAAGCCGTGACGCACGGGCGACAGCTTGTCGTGGGGGACAGGTGTGCGGTGCAGGCGGTCATTTGCAGTTGCAGACCTCCTCTCATCAGTCACCCCTACGTACGTTGATCAGTGGCACCCAGAAATGATTCGGTTTGTTTACATTCAAACACTCGAAACAAACCTGATCACCGTTTTGAAGTTTAAACCATGGGTTCAAAACCAACTGCGTGTGGACTGTGGACTGAACTGGTTGGGACTGCGATAGGAGCCAGTCAGGGATGTTGATCGGAAACTTCGTTGGTTGTAAGACGTTTGTGGATTAGTGTTTTTTATCGCACCGTAGATCTTTTTTTTTTTGAGGTAACACTGTAGATCTTGTATTTATACAACAAATACAACGGGTCAGAGTAGTGGCCATTCCGCGTTTGGTGTGAACAGGTCTATTCTCCAACTGGTCTGATTGATCTCTTGGAGAAGAATATTCTCTCTCTCTCTCTCTCATCTGGTCACAAATATTCTCAACAGTTATAATTAGCCCTGCCTCACGACAAAGGCAGAGGGCACTCAAGCTTGCTTCCCTCCACAAACCATACCCTATTTGAGGGAAGACCAAAGCTTTGCCAGGTTTGGGTTTCGTTTATCACTATATGACTCCACCTCCCATTGATGCTTTCCTCAAACTGACAAGATAAGCTTTAAGTTGAGGCAGCATATCATGCACAAGGGAACGGCGCGACATAAATGTTGCCTCCAACTGCTTGCAATAACAGGCCTACAGCGCAAAAATGTGGTGTCGAACTGCATCGTATATTGCTCCCATATGCTCCCTGCAATTGAGGAAAGCTTTCCCCGTCTATGATTGTTCGAGGCAGCAACCAAATCAGTACAACAAACTTTGTAAAGAGAAAACGGAAGGCGTGCACACTTCTGTCGAGCATAGTGCTACAAGCAATGTGCTGAAGAGACTACAATTTGGCTCTCACGTAACAAACGACTGACAAAATATCAAACGAGGTAGTTATTCAACAGAACGCGCTGGAGCCAAACAGATTACCCATCCCAACGGAACGTCCTGTAACCTTCATCGGACGAGCGCAACACTGTAAGACGAACAATACACAGGGATACCAGTAGTAACTCAACAGCATAAAGAAAGAACAAAAGAGGCAACCAAGCTTAATCTCAAGAACTAGTAGAGGCAGAGGGGCACTATCGCTCAAGATAGATCAACCATATTATTGCAGTATCTCAGGTCTTCAAATCAGCTGACACCCAGAGAGTTAAAATTTTACAACTTCGCTAAGTCCATAAAAATGGACCCAATACAACCTTCAAACATTGTACATGCAACTCATTGACAACTCATTGCCACTGTCCACTAGCTTTTTCTCAGGAGTTCATTACATATCTAGAGGCACCCAATAGTAAGTGTCGCCTTGTCTTCAGCGGGCTTCATATTGAACAACTGTAAGAAACATAAACATTTTGTAAGAGATTGAACATGGGAGCAAAAGGATAAAACAAGTAATGAAAAATCAAATTCAGTTCTAGTTAGTTATGCTTATGCCAGAAAGTCATGTCCGATTGCATCATAGAATATGTATTACTAATTAGATCAACCATCAGATTCAATGTGGGACTCAGTTCTGCTACCAGTTCCATAAAGGGGAACTTTATAACATCAGTACTTCCCATATTTAGTACTTCCCATATTTTTGTGGCAATGATTAACCTAAGTTGTCAGCATTACAGAGCAAACTGAGTAATGTTGCATGAGCACAATCAGTAATATTGTGATGCATTATGTCATGGGACAAATACAGGTGTCAAAAGATCATATGTTTGTTTTGATTTCTTAATTATGTGCATATTCTAGCAAATGACAAGTTCATCTTCAAGCCATCATATTCAGCCCTCCTTGAAGTCCCTAGATATACCTGCTTGTCTCAACCTTTCACCGCTTGTGTCCCCGCAGTCATATCTTAGTCCCCTATGGTCCGTACTATGTCCCACCATTCAATTCTAAAGATTGTTGCATTGTTTATCAGGGCTTTATGCCACAGGCTATTTTGAATGTGACAAGATTTTCTTAATACAAAATTTAACAAACTATCATTACAAATGGAAACAATAATCAAGCATATCACAGCCTTTAACACCACACAACTAGCTGCATACCTCAACTTATTTCATTTTTCTCTACCGGTGAACAAATGGATTTAAAAAGCCACTGTTGTGAACTAACTCAGGACAGAAGTCAAATAGCATCGATGTCATGAAAGCTCAACAAACTGGCCACGCCACTACAGTTTTAGGTACCATACTACTAATGTTTAGAGCTAAGTAGCAAGATGTACTCATGATCTCATTGTATGGGTTGAGCCAAAATGCACTGCAGACCACATATTCGCCACATCACTTCTAGGTAACATACTATAGCCGATTTTCAGTATGGAAGTTAAAAGTGTAACATGTGAAAAAATTGGGAGATATCTAAGCATAGAATCATGTTTTTTTTTGTCTCTAAAAAATGCAAGTGAAGGGGTCAAAGAACAACTAATGCATTACACAGTACAGGAATATTATATACCGCACCAGAAGTTAAATATATAGAGTTTGGGAGATACCGAAATCACAGTAGCATTTTTTTTTTTTGACTCTCAAAGATGCAAGCGAATGGGTTCAAAGAACAACTAAGGCATCATACAGTACAGAAATATCATATACCAGACCAGAAGTTAAATATATAGAGTTTGGGAGATACCGAAAGCACAGTATCATTTTTTTTCTCTCAAAGATACAAGCGAAGGGGTTCAAAGAACAACTAACGCATCACCACTTTGAGTACAGGAGTATCATATACTACACCAGAAGTTAAATCATAGAGTTTGTGAGCCTGATATTACTTTGAATAAAGAAAAAAAAATACCATCTAAGTCTCTGACAATCACAGGTCTTTTTAACAGGAATAGATACCTATCATGTCCATTTAACTATCTATAATCCAGCAGCTATGGAAGGGCTTAAACCTGTAATTGTTTGCAGAACTTGTATTCTAACAGAAAAGAAGTGGAAACTTGTGTGAAAACAGAAATGGTTAGCATCTAGGACACTGAAGTTCAAAATTTAATAACTGGTACTCGTTTGTCTTCACCACCACATATCAAGTGTATAGTACAGTAAATCAGTAAGTCGCTTTGTAATTATTTGCATTCTTAATTTGGATGTAGTAATGTATATCCATCCAAAACAAAACATGCCCTAATGCAGAATTCATGAAGTATCCACATTGGTTGATCAAGGAATGAAAACAAGTCATAACATGAAAACATAGTGATGGCTTGTGAAGTTGTAAATGGGCACACGGAAGCTACAAAGGTCAGCACAAGATAACTGAGAGTTGCAAACAACATTCAAAAAAATAGCAAAACTAACCAAGAACTGGGTCAATTACTCACAATAAGTGGCCTAACTTGTTATAGGCATGCAAATCTGGGTCTTGAACAGGTCTAACCAAGCCAAACCGATAAAATGAGTGACAGGTCCTCAACAATAATTTTTTTTTTGCGAGGTCAACAATCAATTTATTAACTGTCTGTCAGTCCTAAACAATCAAATTACTTGGTGTACATAAGCTTGGCTTAGTTATAAGCACTTGGTTTGGCTACAAATTTGCTATACAGATGAAATCAATCAGACTATTACATGTTTCAATCAAAAGACACTGATATTATTTGTACTCCTGTGGAAGGGATTACTAGCAAATCATAGCTAATGCCCGATTGGCTATGTCACAATTTGTTGTGGTGCATAATTTCAAGATTTTGAGTACATGTATTATTGGTAAATGCATCGGTAATAAATTATGAGAATTTTAAAGCTCCTGCAATACCAATACAAAACAGACATGTCCTTATGTGTAAATTTTCCAGAAATAAGAACTCTTTAAAGCTATGGCCGTCAGCCCATTTGGTTGGCCAGTTGACATTATAATATCGCCCAGAACCCCAAACAGCACGTCTCCAGGTGGCTTCACATGCCAAGCCAATGATTTCCAGAGCAGTATTTATTACTGTTGGCATGTACATTATGATTAGCCCAGATGAAAGGGTGTCTTTGCTTTAACCAACAGCATCATTTCTCTTGCACCAATATGATGGTGAAACACAAGCCAAATTACTAGGGAACTGAAAAGAAAAGGGACTGATGATGTCTTACTGCGGCGGGGCCTCTTCTTTTACAGGA
>LAPY01001766.1:37450-47580 GCA_000970635.1 Eragrostis tef
AACGGATTTGGGATAGGGGCTGGGCGATGGGAGATTGGAGCTAGGACGGCGTCGGCGGCGGGTGTGGCGGCGTGATGCGGACGCGAGGTGAGGGAGACGGGAGGCGAACGCGACTGGTGGACGAGAGGAGGCGGTCGCGAGCGGATAAGAGCCCTTCCCCTCCTCGCCCCACTAAACCCTAAAGTTTAGATGGGCCGTTCGGCGTTTTAAAAGTCCACGAGGCCTTTAGAGGTCTCTAAAAGGCCGCACCGAACACGCCCTGATACTGATACAAGGGGTTGGTAGAGGCTCTATTAGAGGGATTTAACGATACGGCACGTTTTAGAGGTCCACCAGTTCTTTAGAGGCCTCTAAAAGGCCGCACCGCCCGTAGAAGGCGACCTATTATACCCTCAGTGGCGCCGCTAAGCAACTGTCTCCTACGGACCCTCGTGATCTCGTGCTTAGCGTTGTGGTATTAAGCATCCTTCTTTCCGACATGGGTTTTGACTCTGTCGGTTGATTTACAGATCTGGTTCCCGTAGAAAAGAAATTAAATTTCGTTTAGCAGATCTTCGCTCATGTGAAAACGAGCACCGAGAATTCAGCGCACATTGTGTGCTCCAGTTGCATGTCAACATAAAGTTCGGGCCGGCAACTTGCCCGCTGTAGGTTCGGCCCAAAAATAAATAAATAAATCAGAACACCTGTAAGTTCCAGCAAAAACGTGGCAGTTGGAGCTGCATTTGCCAGTTGATTGCTAAAATTTGCACAACTGCGTCTGCAAGGTGCGGCACCAAAACCCTAAGCTGCAGTGCCAACTCGAAGATGAGGAGCTTTAACTGCTTTGGCAGTTCCCTGCGGACGCGGGCTGCTGCTGTTCGACAGAGTCCTGCGCTCAACTCTGATGAATGCCACGGCATCGGCAGCATCGCGGTTGCGCCACTCCGTCGGCACGCCTGGTGTACCACGACCGCCAGCACCATATCCTCTTTGCTTGTGTGAACCTATCCAGCAAACAGTACGGTGAGTATTCCCACGTGGAGTTTGATCTTGTCCTGACGCCTCCAAAACCTAAAACTATATACAAACTAGACACAAGTCCATACAACATGTTGTGCTTTAAACGTAACCTTTTCAAACCGCAGAAGCTTTTTCTGCTCTACATCTAACACTAGCTATTATGCACATCTTGTGAGACCCTCAAGGGAAACACTTTGATTTATTTTATTTGTTTCCTTTCAACTCTCCTTTTCCTTCAATAGTACTACATTTATATAGCCGATGCATGTGGACGACAAAAATCAAATGGAAGCATAAGACATGTACAACAGTAGGTGAGAACTGAGATATCATGTGGGTTTGTTGGTTTAAGAGTAGTATTTACTAAACGAATTAATGAAGTTGGTTGGACAATATGATCAGAGCTAAAGGGCACTCACTCCCCCATTCTGTGCAATGTGCTATACAAAGAAGTCCTACATTCTGCTCACTATTGATTGAGAAAATAATTTTCACTAGAATTAAAGCATCTGACATTATTTCCCGTAAGAACAGTTTTTTTCGATGAACAACAGTTCTTATTTTACCCTAAAAAAATTAAACAGTTCTTATTTGCTAGTATTGAAACATGGAAAAAAATTATAATATTGCAGCAGCACAAACTAGCTGTTTCGTTGATAGAAATAATATGTTTTTACTAGCATTAAAACATCTGAGATAATTTCTCATAAGAACAGTTTTTCATGATTAGCAATTCACAATGTTTTATTTACAAGTAATGAAGCTTATAAATTTTTTAGTACCTTGTACAAGTAGAAACTAGCTGTTTTCTTGACACAATTTTTGTATTTATTTTAATAAAATTTTGAAAATGGTGGAGTAGTCACACGAACACCAGTGTTTCATTAGACATCTACATGTGAAATCTCGCCCAGCTGTACTTTAATGAATATCCTTATATACTACCCTAACACCACATAGATGACTGGAAGAGAGCTACCATCGACACATCATGAAGTTATCTTCTGATGAGCCGTCAATGGTGGGCAGCCTCGGACGACGAGGCTGCAAGTTGATTCTGATCATGTAGTTTGGCTAGTGGCGGAGGGTATGGGACAGCAGCTGATGAGCCTTGGGCAGCCGAGGTAGCAGTAGTGTATCCATGAAATTACGGCGGCTTGGACATTCCGTGCCCTCATCTGCTGCAGTTTGCTGCCGTTCTTCACTAGAAGGACTGAGGGGCAGCCAATCGCAGAGTCGGCAACTACACATGGATGGATGGAGCAGGATTGGGACTAGGACATCTTTTAGATGAATTGCTTCCTGATGTTCTGTATATGAAGAAACAGGGGCGCTATCGAGGAGGATTTCGAAAAGATTTAGCAACTCGAACAAGGGACAGAGCAGACCATCAATTCACCCACGTCATTCCACCATGGATTTTAGACCCTCATGATGGACAACATCAACAACTTACTCTCCTGATGCCTCATGCACCTCCGATAGCACTCTTTATCGAAGCTACTCTTGCCTTTCCTCTCACATCTAAGCTTCAAGAATCAGGGCCGGTCCTGAGCTTTCGGTGGCCCGGGGAAACACAAAAATATGGGGCCCCAATAAACATAACACATGATAATTTTTATTTCATATGTATTTTTCTTTAAGATGGTTGCAATTCTGTCACACATAAATACTAGCACACATATATACAAATATATGACATACTAGAGAAAAAAAATTCTGGGACGAGTAGGATATTATCACAAAAAAGTTGATTTATAAACTCCAAAACGTCTTAGATGTGATTAGATGATCAGAAGCTTGCAACAAAGAGCTATACACATTGTTAATGTGTCAAAATACAATATTCTCTTTTTGAGGAAATAAAACAAGATTTTGTAAAGGGAATACAAAATTTGTCCATAGCTCTTTTTATTATTCATCAAGTGAACAGTTCGTTTCATTTTTTTTCTCTCTATATGAATACTTTCTGAATCAATTTGTTATCACACAATCACATGCGTTGGAATAAGTAAGGAAAAATCACTTGAATTTGATACAGAACTTGACAACGCATGCTATGGGTGATGACGGGAAAATCTTAACTATACCGGCATTTGTTTTTGGTGGCGGAGATTATGGATCGGGGGCTACAAGGACTATGAGCCGAGGCGGAGGGGGGCCGTGATTAAACTGATGAGAAAGCTATCCCTTCCGTGATTTGCATCCTGCGCCTGCTGCTTAATTCGTAGTTGGCTGGCCGGACTGTAGATTCGTACACAGCATAAACATGCAGACATATGCATCGACAGATGGGGCCCCTGTTATTTGGGGGCCCTGGGCGGCCGCCCCGGTTGCCCTCCCCCAGGGCCGGCCCTGTCAAGAATCAAGACACTTATATATCATCCTTGTAGAGGATGAATCCATTTAAGGATGGAAAATATAGTAGGTGAAATATGGCACGTATTGAGTCAACAATAATTCTGAAGGAGAGTTATTATTGTAGTATTCTTTTCTTGGAAAAGGGAAGAGGAATGGTAATTCATTCATTATAAATTCAAAAGTTCATGAACAAACCTAGAAAAAATAAAAAAAAAATACATTGAGAAAGCTTCCAGGCCCTCCCACTTTGTTCTCTTTTCACATTTGGAACACTCACAACTGTGAATGAATAAAACCAAGTGTAGTAACGACTCATGAGGAAGCATCGGCGCAATGGGTTTTTACGACGAACTCGCCGCCTTTTTAATTCTCTGGACTCAACGAACCATGCAGGATTACAACGGCATTTCAAAGACCAGGTACACGATCATGGAGCTCGCCTCCATCTCCAGATCTCCTCTCGCCGACCCAGACACGACGTGCTCCTTAACGCGCGCACCACGCAGCTTATCTTAGCTCTACTGCAACCTGTGACGCATGCAGCCCACCTGCCTAACCAAACGCGACTCGTCAACGCGCAGTCCAAACAGGGCTATGCTCATGGCTGGGTTGCTCGTCAACCTGCGACACACCTGCTCACGCCTCAAGGCTACCCTGTGAATTAATGTTATGGCTAACACCATCAACGTGGACTATGAAGGACTGCTGGAGGCCGTAAGATTCGGAGTAGCAGAAGTCAATGACATTGTTACAGCGGAATAAAGTTATCTTGACCCTCACCCTGGACAAGATCAGCACGGTCTTCTCCCGATGCCTCCAATACCTATATCCTATACGGAGTAGTGACAAGCTGTAGAGATAAATGGAACTGAAGCACTGAAAACTCTAAGTAGCCGAGCTGCACTGCTACACATATGGACCTCTGGTACCACACTCTTCAAGGGAATAAGGTGCTATGTCTTTGTCCCTCGAGGCACTTATATATGCTACAATTGTACGTGGAGGAGAACAACCAAATAAGAAGTCCATAATTTTCGGTGAAACATGGGTCCTGCTTCTGAAAATGACTAATTGTAGTTGGTTGGACATTATAAACAAAGCGCACGATAAGAAAGAACAAAGGGACCATAAATCATGTATAAACTATAGTAGCTGGCGCCATGTGAGTTTCGCTGATGTGCAGTTATTGTCGTTACTATGATCCGGTAAACGTAGCAAGCCAGGCAAACTGGAACTTTCTGATACCGAGAATCTGGTCAGATTTGTGTAACCAATGCAACTAATTGAACCGACAAAATGAAAAAATTTCAATTGTGACACAAAGTTACACTACAAGAAAAATGATTATTAGTCACCAAGTACTTTGTCACTATATGTGTATTATTGATCACAATATTTAGTTTGTTACTAACAAGTTTGGTCACATTTTGGTGACTAAAGCATTGTCACTATATGTATATAGTGACCAATAATTGTATATGTTGGTCACTAAAACTATATAGCAACCAAAAAAACCTTGGTAACTACATATAACGTTGGTCATTAAAATTATATATCCACAAAAAATCTCAAACTTGGTCACTATTGATCGACTTATAGTGACCAACAAAGAAAAAAAAATTTTGGTCACTAAAACTTGGTGACTAAAAACTCGATTTCTTGTAGTGTTAGCCTGTCGAATACTTTTTTGGTCAATGGAGCAGGGACTTGTGTTTGCCTCCTCTCCGAACCACTAGTTTAATCAAGTAGGACCCTGGCCTTCAGCAATTATGGTTCTACTAATCATCATGAGAAAATAGCACAAGAACTTTCCTCTAAGCATTAAGATCACTTAAAACTTATTTTTCATGTTCTCGTAATTCTAGCTACGTACTCGGTAAATCGGTAAATCGAGAGAGAGAAAAAAAAAAAAAGAGGAGTGACTACATGCATACTAGGCGGCAGAGAATGCTTTTGCATCCTCTTGCCATTCAAAACCCACCGTTTTCTAGAGGAGCTAGTACAAGTTAGAAGGGGGATTGTGGAGTAGATGCTTGGTCACTCCTTTGCCGTGTGTCCTTGGTCCGCGGACACTCGGCAACGGCGTGATTTGCCGTGTGTCGGCCTTTGCTGTGTGTTGGTCCTTTGCCGAGTACCCAATAAAAAACACACGGCAAATCGTTCGACACCTGGCATCTATACGATTTCCGGTAGTGCCTGGCTCTCTACCAGCTTTTCATTACAATTTATTTTCAGGGCAAGGAGAGAACTATCACTGGAAGTGACAACCACCGCGGGGAGTCTCTGTGCATGTGACTCGTGGTCTTCAAGATTCAGCCAGATTCCCAATGCCTCACTAGATCGCGGCGGTGCTGCCAGGAGGAGCTGGCAATTGCCGAAGTTCCCCACGTGAGTGATGCTCATCCACGCCGACTACAGCTAGCTGAGGCATCGACATCCCCTGAAAACGGCACCATTTATGTGTACACGAAGAAATGAAGATGACGGGAATGTAGACTATCAACGGGCCGGGTGGTCCAAGATGAAAGGCGGCCGGGGTCTAGCAGTAGGTGTTGGCAACTTTGAAGTGGATAAGACCAGCACGGTTCACTCCCGATGCCTCCAATACCTATCCTATACGGAGTAGACACAATCTGTTGTGATAAATGGAACTGAAACTATAAGCCGCTGCTGCTGCACTGCTCATATACACCTCTGCCAGCACTCCTTAAAGGGAAGCTGCTATATCTCTGTCCTTAAAGACACTTATATATGATCACAATTGTACGTGGAGGAGAACAACCAAATAAGAAAGACATTATTATAGGTTGAAATAGCTTCCCACTTTGTTTTGATCTCTAGCTAGTGTCCTCTGTCGTCCTTCACTTTGTTCAAAGATGTGGATTTGTTGATCTAGGAGTAATAACGAAACGAGGTTCTGTAGTTGCTTGGACACATCATTAACAAAGTGAAGGGCCAGGGCCACGAGATGATGAACTTATCTGCCAACAGTACGTGGAGCCGATAATGGTGGGTGGCCGCAGCTGGTGAGGCGGCTGTGTGGGTCCGCGTCTGGGGATGAGAACACACATGAGTGTGCAAAGTCGAATCGAGACACCGAGAACCCTGCAATCAACCAGCGCTGTTGATTTGGGACTGGAGAAACAGTGGTGCCATCCATGAGGACTCTGAACAACTTCTGGAAGCCGAAGCAGGGATAGATCAGGACTTCGAGGACTTATTGCTGTTCAACAATTGCATTTCGATCCTCATCATTGTAGAAGTGAGCACTCTTTTCTCCTGATGCCTCCAAAACCTACCCTGTATATGCAGCCTTGAGACAAGCGTTAGGCTTAAAACTTATGGATCTACACTAGCCCCAAAAGAACATCTAGATCTACGGATTTAAAGGAGTCTCGTTTACCTTTCATTATAGAAGAAGGCCATTAGAGCCTACTTGAAGTCCCGTGTTTGATTTTTGGCACATTTATGGTTATAGATTGTTGCATGAGACAACTCTTATCGATTACATGATATTTTTTAATACAATCTTAAAAAACGATGGGATATTCCGATCAAGTAACACGAACATAAGTTTTCATTTTTTTTTACTGAATCACAAGTTTTCAATTAGAAATCGACATGCAAAATTTGGTTGTACAGCTGTACTTCAGCCAATATCCTGAATCTACTACCCTAACACCGCATGGGTGACTTGAAGAGAGCTAAGACAGATCATGGTTGAATGATGAGGACGACTACTTGGTTCGGCTAGCGGCGGAGGGCATCAATGCAACCATGAGGTGAAGGGGGCTTGGACTTTCGGTGCCCTGCTCCACTGCACTTGTCTGCCGTTCTTCCCCAAACCGATCGAGGTAGCAGCAATGCAACCATGAGGTGAAGGGGGCTTGGACTTTCCGTGCCCTGCTCCACTGCACTTGTCTGCCGTTCTTCCCTATCTGAAGGAATGGGGTTCGACGAAGCACATCGTCGACAACAATACATGGGCGCGCAGTGCAGAGTCGAGACACAGACATTTCTGCAGTCTACCGATTGCGGCTGTTCTGTACATAAACAAATAGAGGCAACCTGAGAAAGGGAGATGGCAGATCTCCATGGACGGATCGTTCTGCAGTGAGTGCTCTTTGACCCTCATCACGGATAACTTTAGTAAGTTCTTCTCCTGATGCCTCCGAAACCCACCATGCATGTATATGCAGAGGTAAATGGAACGGAGCACCGAGGGACAGAAAACAATAAGCAGAGGTAGTTTGCACTGCCTGTCACACCTAGCACCCTTTGGAGAAGCTACTCTGACAGTCTGACTCCAACCTTCAAGACACTTACAGACCAACCTTGTGGTTGTGGAGGATATAAAAACAAATCCGGGGAGATAGTAGTTGAAGCATGGCTCATATTGACTCTAGTCTACTTCTGCAGACAGAGTTATTGCGATTGGTTGGGCAATATGATCAAAGGCTAAAAGGCACAAGCTAACTCCTGAACAATGCCGGCACTGATAGAACTAATAGATCATCTACTTAAGGATCAACTAGTCAGAAATTAGATCACATCTAGGAACTTTAATCTAAACACTGAAATTGACTTACCCGTCATGATCTTAGCCATTGATTGTGGCTGTAGAGGCTGTAGATGTAGTAGAACAGCAGATGCCGATATAGAACAAAGGGACACCGGGCTTCCACGACTTCCAGCACCTTAGGGATCGGTAGATTGGAGCTTAGGTTGAGCCTGGCGGCTCAACTCGTGATTAATTCATGAATTAGGGTTAACCAGGGTTTCCCCTCATATTTATAAGTGTTGTAGGCGCGGGGCCGGGCCCAAAACATGGGCTGAGGTTTGCCTCCTGATCAAGGCAACTAACAGGGATTAATTGGGCTTAAAATGGGCCTTGCGGTCCACTATTGACCGAGGTCAATTCCAACATTCTCCCCCTTGACCAAAGGTCAATAGCTAATTTAATCTTACTGAATTAATGAAAAAAACTAAACTAATCATTAGCATGAATCTTAATCGAAACATTAAACAGATGAATCTGGATATGAAGTAACTAATTGATTTGAAAAACAGTGCATCTAGATCATCGAAACTTAACTGAGTACTAATTAGACATGAACAGAAACTGACTTAAAGCATGTCGATCACCTCTGTTCTAACCTAGATCGATCTAATCTTACTTAAGCATCAATTAATCTAGGATTAACAGAGATCTTAAACATGATTTAGGGGATCTAAACGACTAGTTTTAGGCTCTGATACCAATTGTTAGAACTAATCAATCATAAACTCAAGGATCAACTAGTCAGGAATTAGATCACACCTAGGAACTTAATCTAAACACTGAAATTGACTTACCCGTCATGATCTTAGCCATTGATTGTGGCTGTAGAGGCTGTAGATGTAGTAGAACAGCAGATGCCGATATAGAACAAAGGGACACCGGGCTTCCACGACTTCCAGCACCTTAGGGATCGATAGATTGGGGCTTAGGTTGAGCCTGGCGGCTCAACTCGTGATTAATTCATGAATTAGGGTTAACCAGGGTTTCCCCTCATATTTATAAGTGTTGTAGGCGCGGGGCCGGGCCCAAAACATGGGCTGAGGTTTGCCTCCTGATCAAGGCAACTAACAGGGATTAATTGGGCTTAAAATGGGCCTTGCGGTCCACTATTGACCGAGGTCAATTCCAACATTCTCCCCCTTGACCAAAGGTCAATAGCTAATTTTTTATAATATTAATATTATCGATCACGTGCAGGTGGATAAGCACAGATCAATAATCTCCCTCTTAATTGAACAATCTTAATCTTAGACTGAAACTTATGTTCGCATTATGTCTACACTCAATACCATAACAAAACCCAGTGAATCAGTCACCGGAAGCAATACAGTTGTCCCGAGACGTAATTAACCAAAGTCTGCTATAGCATCTCGATAGAACACTTATTAATCTTAATCTTAATTGGGAGTTTGTTTATTCGGCCTCATCCAGAATCATATTTCAGGTTAATCACCAAATTCATACTAAAATTCGCGAAAATAGGATAGGAGATAAAACCATGAATTAGCCATGTTGCTAGCTATTCACTTAAATCATTAAAATGACTTGATCATGGGATCCTTCATTCATAACAAAAACAATGTAGTTGTCAATGGGCTTGACACCATCAACTATGTCATTACTTGAAGGAATATTGTATTCAAATACAGTAGTGTTAACTACAATCAAATGTAGACTTAATAATGATCATACCGGAACATATTTCATATGCCTGCTTAAAATAAAACATGCCATACAAAACAGCATTAAGAATACTAATCTTGTATTAGAGCTTTCTGCAGAATCGCTCATATCTGTAAGAATGAAGGACATAAAACTTAATTGTGCATATTTACGTCCATACACCCTCACAAAACTTTATCTGAATAGCACTTAATTAAATAAGCATGTTATATGGTGCATTTAACTTTAAAACACCTTTTCCAGCGGACCTCCTCTGAACTAATACTAATAAAACTTTGTCAAGCATTCCGGCTTATCATGCTAAGTCAATGACTTATAGACATTAGCGTATAGCTTCCATATGAAGCTTTTAGGAACGTCTTCCTATTTATCTTATTCTTAATCTTATACTTATGATAAAACCTGCTATATCAAGCAAACTATCAGGCATAATTGTATTTGCATCCCATAGTGTTAATTCAAAGCCTCTCTCAAACTCTTGTGCTTGAATGACAATACCAATACTCACTTTAGTCCCATCAAA
>LAPY01001766.1:71969-86848 GCA_000970635.1 Eragrostis tef
TTCTTTTTTTTCCCTCCACGTGCTTTTCTAAGGTGTATTTCGCAACAATTTAAAGGTATACTATATATACAATCATTTATTAGTGTTTGGAATATTAAAATAGATTTCTTCATTAATCCAAATTTCGAAAAGTTAGTAATCTAGAAATATGAATTAGGTGTATTTTTTTACTATTTTTATTATTCCAAATTTAGCTATTTTTGGACTCATAATGGTTTGGTGGGTAAATTAGAAATAGGAATTAGGGGTATTTTTTACTATTTCTTATTATTTCGAATTTATTTTTTTCAGACTCATAATGGTATGATGGGTAATTTAGAAATAGGCATGATGGGGTATTTGTCTCATGGTTCTCATCTTGAATTTACATTTTTTTAGGTATAATGGCATGGTGGGTAATTATAAATAGGTTCCTAGGGTATTTTTTATTTTTTATTATTTCGAATTTAGCTATTTTTTGTGTAATGGCATGGTGCGCAATATAGAAATAGGTTTGAGGGTATTCTATAGTACAATTTCATAATGGCAGTGGTGGGTAATTTTCTCTTCTTATTTTCTTGGATTAACTTTAAAATTTTTAGGCCTTGAGAGCGAACATGGTGGCTCTTTTTTTTATCAATTATATATATAATATATATTTGCGAAATGAGTTAATGAAGTTGGTTGGACAATATGATCAGAGCTAAAGGGCACTCACTCTTGCATTCTGTGCAATATGTACAAAGAAGTCCTACATTCTAATCACTATTAAGTATTAATTCAAGAAAATAAATGTTACTAGCATTAAGACATCGGAGGCTATATCCCATAAGCACAGTTCTTACTGATTAGCCATGTTTTTGCCAGTATTGGAACATGGAAACAATGAATAATCTTGCATCAACTACACAAGCTAGCTGTTTCATTGATAGAAAAATATTTTTTTTACTAGAATTGAAACATCAGAGGTAATTTTGTTCGTCGTGATAAGCATTTCACCATGTATTGTTTACCAGTAATGAAGCTAAGAAATTTTTTATATTTCGTTTAGTAACCTCCTGAAAATGGTGGAGCTTTCTGATGAAGTCAAACGAACACCAGTGTTCCCTTGAGTAAGTGTGGAGACGACAATGCTGGGCGGCCTCGGACGACGAGGCTGCATGTTGATGCTGACTTGCTTGGTTTGGTTAGGGGCGCGTGGCCTCAAACGATGAGGCTGAATGTTGATGCTGACTACTTGGTTCGGCTAGTGGCGGAGGGCATGGGGACAGCAGCGGATGAGTCTTGGGCAGCAGAGGTAGCAGCAGTGCATCCATGAAAGAACAGAACAGCAGCTTGGACTTTCCTTTCACCCTCCTCTGCTGCAGTCTACAATCTTTCCTCACTAGAAGGAATGAGAGTCAGCCAATGCAGAGTCGGCAACTATCCATGGGCGGACGGAGCATACCTGGGACTACGACATCTTTCAGTTGAATCGCTTGCCGCTGCTCTGCATAAGGAGAAACAGAAGCTCTATCGAGGACATTGAAAGGCTTTTGCAACACCAATAACGGACAGCTTCATCATTCCATCATTGCTCCTGGACCCTCATTTTGGACAAGCTTGATATTACATTCTCTGTACCGCCCTTTCTTGAATACATCTTGACACCTTCAACATGGTAGAACACACGTGCTTGCATCGGCAATGCCGAATTGATGTCTGTATCTGCAGCTTTGTTGATATTGGAGTAAAAAAGAAGTTTTACACCAGTTTTACAAGAAAGAAGCAGAAAGTTAATGGATACTTGTGTGCCCGCATAAGTAGCCCCAAGCTGTGCTTGCAGCACATTCAAAGAACGTAGACACAGGTTCTGAAGATGATCATCTTCTTGCAGACTAGTGTTGATTCCTCGCAGCTTCATCTTTTAGATTAGGAACATGTCAACAAATCTGTTGGGTCATGTATGTGTAAGATGTTTGTTGGCTTTTTTAGAAATGTACTTGGTGGATCGGCATGCTATCACATCTCTTCGGGCCTGGCACCTTCCAGTCGCCTAAACACAGAAGATAATTCATGAGATGCTCCCGACAGATCCGTAGGCGACTTGACTTGCACCGTTGTTGGCGAACAGGTGGCAGAGGTGTCGAGGCCATGGACATATCAAATGCCAAGCATGGTGCTACATAATCATTTTCTGATGCCTCCAAAACCTGTATATGATAATAAATATTTGACAAAAGTGGCATTCCATATTGTCCAAAATCTGTAGTCCTTACTTATATTTGAGCATCAACTTGAGGGAAATATATACAACCCGTGGGAAGGATAAGAAAGAACAAAGGGGCAATAAACCATGTACAGTAGTTGGGGCGACGTGGGTTTTGCTGATGTGCAATTATTATTGTCGTTACTTTGATCAGGTAAATGTCTCAAGCTGAACAAACTGGTACTTACAGATGATACTGAGAATCTTGTCAGATTTTGTACCCGATACAATTATCTGAACAGACAAAATCAAATGAAATTTTCAATTGTCGAACAAAGTTATTCTGTACATGAAGAAATGGAGGTGCCGTCTGTTGGAGCCCCCAACGACCCTCTTAACGATGCACCCGCTCTCTCTCGCAAGGAAGAAGATGAACAGTGGAACGCGCAGTAGATTTTTTTTTCGCCGCGCGCGATGAGAAACGAACTCGCCTGTATCATTGCATTTTTATTTCTCTGGACTCAACGAAGCCTTTCAAAGACAAGGGACACAATCACAGAGCTCGCCTCCATCTTCCGATCTCCTCTCGTCGTTCTGCTTGATCCGCACCACGTACTACTTAACGCGCGCACCACATTGCCCACTCGTAACCATTACCAAACACGACTCGTCAACGAGCAGTTCTTCTACAACCCGGTCGACGCGGCACACCTCCCTAGCAAACCCTAACATGCCCGCCGCAGCATCCCTGCTGGACTCGGGCTCGACCTGGAACGCGACACAACGTGGTCGTCCTCAACCTGCGACACACCTGCACTGCGCATGCCTCTACACAAACATGTCAAGGTTACAACATCAATGTGGACTAGGAACGTGGATGGTTCAAGACGCAAGCTTTGGAATCACAGAACATATTGACTTCCATGCCGTGGCATAAGATCATCTTGACCCACACCCTGGACAAGATCAGGACGGTCTTCTCCCGATGCCTCCAATACCGATCCTATACAGAGTAGTGACAAGCATGTAGAGATAAATGGAACTGAAGCACTGAAAACTGCAAGCAGCTGAGCTGCACTGAAAACGCTCAGGAAGGGAAGGTGCTATATCTTTGCCCTTCAAGGAACTTTATATATGCTACAATTGTACGTGGAGGATCGAAACAACCAAATAGAAAGACATTATTTCAGGGGAAGCATTAGTCGTACAGACTCAAGTCTACTTCTGAAAGTAAGTAATTTAGTTGGTTGGACAATGTAGTTACTTTTCTAGCTACCTTACCCATGGTAAAAATTGAAAATGCATTTGTGTGGACGTATCGCGCGGCTTGCTCACTCCCTGCTTTGCGTGTGCGTTTACTTTGAAATGCAAGTACGATGAGCTATTACACAGACTCACGGAGTTGCGACTGTTACATTTCTGATTACGATAGGACGAGATGCAAAATTTTATCAGTATGAACAATTATGATATCCAAAGTTGCTTGATTCTTTCTTAAATGATGTATATCAGTGCTCTTTGGTTTACTTAAAGAAAGTCACCAATGGACAAAATAAAAGTCACATGGTAGCTCGAAACCTTTCTGTTTTCTTCAACAAGTGATAACAACTCTACTTTTTTCTCTGATTTAAGTTTTTTGTTTAAGCATGCTTTTGTTGCCATTGAACATGATCAGTTCCAATACCATAGGACAGGCAATTACTTGCCAAACAGGGCCTCCGGTACCAAGTGAACAAATAGAGCTATTTTCCTATCCTCCAAAAGATACCAGGTTCTAGAGGTACCATATTCTACATCGTCCGATTCGCCACATCCAGTGGCCAAAAACGTCGGTACCTCTTGGTAACGTGCCGAGACTTCCCATGGTGAAGGGCATCCCACGGGGGATCCACGATCCACCTGCTTGCCTTGGGAGAGAAGAGTGCAGAACGTGAAGGCACTGTCCCAGCGGAGACAACCGGCGCATCACCACTGCATGGTGTCAAGACAGACACCGCAGGGAAGCCGAGGCCCGAGGCCGCCCATGTCGGTCGCCGCGGGTAGGAGCGGCCCCAAGCACTGCGCTGCCAGGGCCAACACGCCATTGGCACAGGGCCAGATACGGGCCTTTTCATGAAACTCTAAATTGGGGATGCTGCTACCTTCTGCTTGCTTATGAGACAAGTATGCCAGAGTGGTTGAGAGTGCAAACAATTGCGTACAGGTCTTCCTACAGTGCAAGCCTGGTCTGCTCTCCCGATGCCTCCAACACCTAACCTCTACACACACGGGCAGAGTAGTGACTCTACTAACAGTACGTGTACAAACAGGGCCTCCGGTACCATGTGAACAAATAGAGCTATTTTCCTATCCTCCAAAAGATACCAGGTTCTAGAGGTACCATATTCTACATCGTCCGATTCGCCACATCCAGTGGCCAAAAACGTCGGTACCTCTTGGTAACGTGCCGAGACTTCCCATGGTGAAGGGCATCCCACGGGGGATCCACGATCCACCTGCTTGCCTTGGGAGAGAAGAGTGCAGAACGTGAAGGCACTGTCCCAGCGGAGACAACCGGCGCATCACCACTGCATGGTGTCAAGACAGACACCGCAGGGAAGCCGAGGCCCGAGGCCGCCCATGTCGGTCGCCGCGGGTAGGAGCGGCCCCAAGCACTGCGCTGCCAGGGCCAACACGCCATTGGCACAGGGCCAGATACGGGCCTTTTCATGAAACTCTAAATTGGGGATGCTGCTACCTTCTGCTTGCTTATGAGACAAGTATGCCAGAGTGGTTGAGAGTGCAAACAATTGCGTACAGGTCTTCCTACAGTGCAAGCCTGGTCTGCTCTCCCGATGCCTCCAACACCTAACCTCTACACACACGGGCAGAGTAGTGACTCTACTAACAGTACGTGTAATCGTAAATGGAATCGAAGCACAAAGAACTGTAAGCAATTGGCATAGATCTAATGTGCGCCTATGGTCACTGGTCGGCGGCACCCTCTAGGGAAACTACTTATATACATGCTAGCGGAGTATAAGAACCGAATAAATAAGGCAAAGATGTAGTTGCCCCAGTAGCTTTTATTGATTCAGGACTACTTTCTGAAAACGAGATTGCTGTTCATTAGAAAATGCATGATACTGAAAGAAGTAATAAGCTAGATCGGTACTATTTTAAGAAAAGAGGTTACTGATGTGGAACCATTTAGGGATTATAGTTTGTGTTAAGTAGACCGTTGTTGATTAATGGCATATTTTAGGTTACCTCATATTACTGTCGATCATCCTTTTTCGTTATCAAAAAGAGCTAGTTTTTCTCTTAGCTCAACGGAGGTCATATATAATCAACTTGTTTTCATTTGATTGACGTGAAAGACAAGCCAATGGCTCCGACATTCTTTTGTGACAGGTGTTTCCTTCAACATGCATGCATGCTGAAATATCGGTACAATTATTTGCATTAATACTTTTCTTTCACTTCATTTGGTTTTTAATTATTGATGTTAAAGGTTATTAATTCGAGAAACATAATTTTTACTTTAGTCTTTCTTGTATTATTTTGTCTCTCTCCATGTATTCTTTCAAAGAAAGAATTGTTTTTCTCAAAATCCTTTATCCACATCTACTACACTTACACCGTTCAGGGCAATCGATGGCGGACCGTGCAGAGACGGATCGGTTATTGCCAGGGGATGACGAGGCACCATTGACGGCAGAGGTAGCCGCGCGGCTAGGCGATGCAGCTTTGACTGTTGTTCAATCTTCTACTGCAACCCGCCATGGTATCTCACGAAGAGAATGAGGCCGCACATGGCAGAGCTGAGACTTTAGACACAAGAACTCCTGCGAATCAGCCACCCAAAGCTATGCTGTACACATAAAAACGAGGGGTGTTGTGGATAAGAATTCATAGGGCTCGCGCAAAACCAAACAAAGATGGCGCAGGACAGGTTTTCGACCCTTTTTCTGGACAAGATCAGCATAGGCTTCTCCTGGCGCCTCCAAAGCCTATTCTGCACATATGGCAAGCCGTGTAACACTGCAGAGCACCTCAAATAGAAGCAGGCTTAAGACAAGCTACTCTATGTTTTTTTTTGCACCCGTTTACCTTTTAATCTTCAACACCTTTATATACCATACTACAATGCTAGCTAGTGGCGGATAAGAACCATATAATAAGGGCCGAATAGTAGATGAAGTACATGGCTCATATTGACACTATTGTACTTATGAATGTTAGTAATTGTAGTTGCTTGGACAAATCAATCAGAAGCTAAACAAAGTCCTTAATATATTGCTCAAGTGCCATTTTTTTATTAAAAAATAATAGCAAGCTGGTGGAGAACCAATTAGTATGTAGAGAAATTTATCTTGTCTACCACTTGTGAATAATTAAATGCTTGGAATTTGTTCCATGTGGGGGAAAAAGATCCGTTGAAACTTTTATAACCTTTTTGTATAACACACACACACACACCCGATCCGGTCCCGGCCAACCAGAAGATCAAAGTACCCAAGTCGCACGTCCTTTAACCGTGACATATATGCCACAGCATTCTGCAGCCGCCCCAAGCGTCAGCCACGGCCGAGGGCCGAGACACCTCGCGGCCAGCGACTACGCTCGCAAGCCCGTAGATGGATCGGCGACACCGAGTGCACCAACATCGAGAACCGCGGCGACCTGCGTGCAGCCCCATGGGTTGATCCGCACAAACAAAGCTTTTCGTCGCGCCCGCGGCAGGGTGCTTGGATACCGGCGCCGGAGAAGACCAGTGACCCTCGCAAGATCCACCAGCCTGATGAGAAAAAGAGGAAAACACGGCCCCGCCATGCACGCAGTGCGCTCCGCCGTTGCATTGACTCTATTCCTACTGGAACAATTGAGCGGGCATGATACACAGGGATACACTGCCGCACAGACCACCACTGTAGAGGCACCGACATTTCTGCAAGCTTCCGCCATTATTCTGTACGCAAAGAAACGAAGGAGGGCAAAAGTTGGTCTTGCACAACTTGGCTGCTCCTTGAGATGGCCTCGACCTGCATCCCTGGACTGGATCAGCAGGGTTTTGTCCTGATGCCTCCAAAACCTATGCATTAGAAAACTATAATAAACTACTGCGCACCTCTGGCAGCACACCCTTAAGAGAAGCTAACATATATGTTACCCTCTCAAGATAATTATATGGGGTTTTGGTGATTCTGCCCCTGGTTTCGATTCTAACAGCGTTTATACCCCTCGAATTTCCAGATTGCAAATTTACCCCTCCTTTCCAGATCTGTTAAGCCAGCTCGGATTAAAGAATAATAAAAAAGAAAAAACGATTCTGAAATAGGGGAAAGGACCGAAGTGCCCTTTCCCCATCTCCTCGACCCGCGCCTCTCTCTCTCTCTCTCTCTCTCTCTCTCCCATTCAGTCGTGCGCCTCTCTCCCATTCGACTCTCTCTCTCTCTCTCCCGTTCGACTCTCTCTCTCTCTCTCTCGTTTCCTCCCCCAACCCTAAACTTAAGACTTGCCGAGCCATGGGGGAGGCTGGGTAGCGGCAGAGAAGCGGCGCGGCGCCGCAGGAGGGGGTGCGGCAGGGAAGCGGCACGGCGCGGCAGGATGGGGCGGGGAAGCTCTGGCGTGGGGGGGGCGCGGCTGGAAGGGAGGGGGCACGGCTGGAAGGGAAGGAGAAGGGAAGGGGTGCGGCTGGAAGGGAAGGAGAGGAGGGGGCGCGGTTGGAAGGGCGGCGGCCAGGAGAAAGAAGGGCAGCGGACAGCAAGTCGACATGGAAAGTGATGCCAGGAGGAAGAAGCGCAGCGACCAGGAGGAAGAAGGGCATTTGGGTCTTTTTACATCAAATTTAACACCGTCAAGTCCCTCTAACGGACCAGGACAATCTGGGAATTTGAGGGGTATAAACGCCATTAGAATCGAAACCAGGGGTAGAATCACCAAAACCCCTAATTATATATATACCCTTACGGATGATAAGAAAGAAACAAAGGTGACATATATGGATCAGAAGTATGCTCATACTGAATGAAGTCTACTTCTAAAGATGAGCAATTGTAGTTGGTGGGGTGATATAATTATTCAATGGTAAGATCGAGGCACGTACGAGCTAACTCCTGAACACTGTGCAACTACGGAGCCTGGAAATTAAATGTTCATGTTGACACACCGAATATACACACTATCCACCCCGCAGATGAGGATAAATAAAAGAATCCACAACTCACTCTTGTACAATAGTATGTCAAGCCTCAAGCTGTATTGTGATTCGTTTTGGTTTTCACACAGTATGAGTTGTTATAAGCCCAATGATTTAAATTTACATGAAACAAGCTAGTCAGGACAATTGCATCACATAAATCAGACTATTGTTAGCTAAGATAGGTAGCTTTGGACTTCTATATATAGCATTGGACTTCTTCCCGTAGTATAAGTGAAGCGAAGAGAATTAACCATGCGGAGTTTTCAGCATGTGAAAAGAATTAGTGACTTTTTTGTGAGAACCATTTTAGTAATTACTCGTAACAGCTCATTTTGTCTCATGGACAAGTGAACCTACAGAAGTGTTGTGATTTGCTTCAGTGAAAGCCAACGTTGGCAACCGTGCGCACTGCCGTTGTTGCCGCTGTTCCTTCCAAGCCTGTTCCATCGATTCTCTTGTGCCATCGCCTACATATTCTGTTTTCAAAATTCAAACAACTCTAAATATTTTGTGCAATCTTATCTCTAGTTTATCTCTGTCACCCTCCAGTGTGTTCTGTTTCTTTTTTTCACATTTGGAACACTCACATACCTGACCCAGAGTGAATAAAACCAAGTGCAACAATGACATGAAATAGCATCGGTGATGCTAAATCCTGATTGCAAACGTAGGTCAGACTTTAAACTGCAGAATTCATGATCGCAGGATGCATCTTGACAGTTACTGGAAGTCGAAATGCATGAAAAGTCAACAGTTTATATTGGTCTTTGTGAAAACCAGGCACACACAAATCTCAGGCTTCAATATGGTACATATTCTACATTGTACTGTTTTTTTAATACATCTTGACGCCTATTAGAACTTATTTCAGAGAACTATAACAATTTTGATCGTGAGTTTTGAGAAAACTACAACTTTTGCAAGCTGACATGTGAGACCAGACACAAAAGTCGTAGTTTTCTATAATATTTCTGTTGGCATACTATAGCGCCATGTGACCACTCCCTCTTTTGTGTGTGCGTTTACCAAGATGAGTTATTACACGGACTCACAGACTGTTACGTTTCTGATTACGAGAGGATGAATTTGATCAGTATGAACAATTATGATCACTACAAGATTCAACACATTTCCCGACAGTGCATCTGCTGGTGGCCGACAGTCCTTAGTATATTTAGAAAACTATTTTTGTAACTGTGGCAAATAAGCTTGTCGGCAATGACATTGTTCGTAGTTACTTTGTAACTGTGGCAAATAAGCTTGTCGGCGATGACATTGTTCGTAGTTACTAGAACTGTAGAGAAAGCTGTCGGCCAATCCATGAAAACTGTTGGGAAATTGAAAGTTGTTTCACTACGTCAGGTCAGGCTTTTAGTAACACATATTTGTGTTACTAAATTTAGAAAAAAGTATTACAGAGACCTATAGTAACACAAATAATAAGTGATGCATATGCTGTATTAGGAGAGCACATTTTAGTGTAACACATATATGTTACTACTTATGAAAAAACATGTTACAATAATAATGTAGCAACACATGTGAATGTGTTACTATGTCTAATAAAATGTGTTACAATATTAATATAGTAACACAAATAAAAAATTCAAAAAATAGAGGCTGGTAGAATTTGATCCCAAGACCTCACCTTCATCTAGTTGCTGAGTTTCCATCACACTACACATGCATATATGATGAGAAGTTATTCTTAATTGATTTTAGCTTGTAGTAACACATAACAGTAATATTTTTTTTGTGTTACTATGAGTTCTAGGCTTGCTATGTTTAGACACATTAATTTCTTTGTAACACAATACTCAAAACACAATTTTTGTGTTACTAGAATAATTATCTGTGACACAAACTCAGTAACACAAATGCTTGTGTTACTATGAAATATTTTTGTAACACATTCTTACTTGTGTTACAAATATGTGTTACAAAATGCATGTTTTGTAGTAGTGTTTCCTTTGTGAAACAAAGTTAGGGGGAAGCCTGTCGAACGCTTTTGGTCAATGGAGTGGATATGTGTGTTTGCCCCTTCCTCCGAACCACTGATTTAATCAAGGACTCTAGCCTTATGGCTCTAACAATTATCATGCAAATAGCACAAGAACTTTGTTGTAAGCATGATACCCTTACAATTAAGTTTTCCTGTTCTCGGGAACAGGGGTTTGAAATCTGCTCTGTAACTGAGTGAAAAAAGAGGAGGTGACATGCATACGAGGCAGAGGGCACTGCTTTTTTTTTGAGCGAACAGGGTACTGCTTTTGCATACTGTTGCCATTCAACCCCATGCACCGTTTTCTAGAGGCTAGTGCAAGTGAGAAGTGCCATTGTGCTTCTGCGTGGAGATCCATGACACCAGCCAGCTTTTCGTTACCTTTTATCATCAGGGCAGGTAGAGAGCTATCATCGGAAGTGACATGCATCCACCATGGGAAGCCTCATGCAATGCAGTCCTGATGCCTCACGAGATGCCTGGTGAAGAATACCACGAGAGGAGTGTTGCGGACGAGAGGATTCCACCATAACAGTCCTGATGCGCCACAGTCTTCATGTACAGAATAACTACCACGAGAGGAGTGTTGCGGACGCAAAATTCGGTGATGCGCGTCTACTCTTCATGTACACTTGAAGAAACGGAGGTGCTGTGTGTTGAAGCCCAACGACCCTCTCAGCTGTGCACGACGGCACGCCAGGTTCCTTAACGCGCACACCGCTTAACTAACTGCGACTCATCCACGCACAGTTCCATTGGAAACCGACGCAGCACACGCAGCGCACCTACCTATCAAACCCTACAGTGCTACCGCAGCATCCCTGCTGGACTCGGGCTCGACCTGGAACGCCACACAACCTGGTTGACCTCAACCTGCGACAAACCTACGCACGCCTCGACACCACGCTATCAATTGGGAGTACGAAGGGCTGCTGCAAGCCGCATACTGGAATGTAGCAGAACATAACTACTTCCTTGCCGTGGCATAAGATCATCTTGGCCCTCACCCCTGACAAGATCAGCATGTTCTTCTCCCAATGCCTCCAATACCTATTCTATACGGAGTAGTTACAAGCTGCAGATATTATTAAATGGAACCGAACCACTGAAAACTGTAAGCAGCCGAGCTGCACTACTACATATGGACCTCTGGTAGAACACTCTTTACGGGAAGGTGCTGCATCTTTGTCCTTCAAGGAACTTATATATGCGACAATTGTACATGGACGAGAACAGCCAAATAAGAAAGGCATTATTTTATTAGGTGAAACATGGGTCCTACTGACTCTTACCTCTGAAAATGAGTAATTGTATTCGGTTGGACAATGTAGTCAATTTTCTAGCAACTTATCCGTTTACACTGTAACATTGAAAATACATTTGTGGGCACTATAGCGCCTGTGCCCACTACCTGGCCCGTGCTTTGGGCGTGCGTTTATTTTGAAACTATGTGATACTCCGGAATTCTTTTTTATATTTTAGACATTTTTTAATTAATATTTTAATAACAGACCGATCGAAACTAGATTTGTAAATCTAGACGATTTAGTCGTGCCAACTTGATTGGCATGACTACAATCGTGCTAACCTACACAGCGCGACCTGATGGCACATCAGCGTAGCTCACCACGCCAGATTTTAGTAACGGCAAAGTGATTGGGCTTGAGTCGCGCCATGCAGCTCACGGGACCGAAATGCCCGCCTAAAAATTTGCTGTCGCGTAGCGGCCTGAAGGCTTGAGGTATAGGAATCCGCGCCAGCTCACTTCATCTGCCATGTACAGGCCCACAACTAGTGATGAGGAGCACCTAAAATATTGCTTTTTGTAACAGAGTGCGGCGCGATTTAATGCAGCAGGGCATCTTCTCAACTCATTTGGAAAAAGGCGAAGCACAAGTTCATGTCTAGGCTGGTTTTTGAGAAAACTAAAAATCCTCGACAATTAGTCCTTGTGCCCTTGTCTCGTGCAGTAGCACTATACACTGTCTGATTTGACCGAACAAATCATATGGCTGGCGAAACAGATCTTGTCAAAACTGGCAAAATCGAGAAGCAACAGCCGGCCAGAGCAGATGGATTGCCCGGTGAGGTCCAGTTTGATGAGTGTTGGTGACCATCAAAATGTACTCCAACTGATAAATAATTTCACGAAATTATTTCATGATTTTTTCTGCTAAGGCTTGGAATGAGAAAAAAATAAACTGAGAAACAATCTATGATTAGGAACAAATCCACCGGAGATTGTAAAATGGACGAAAGACCCGCAGCATGGAGCTTGTTCGAGTATTCGAGTACTAGTGTTCTCCGAAGAAAAAAGGCTGCGGCAGTGTGTGCAGTGGGTGAGAGCAGGGCCGCATACATGCCGTACATGCACTGGGTGTTCAGTGGGTGCAGAGCAGAGACTAAGAGCGTCCCTAACAATAGACTCTTAGCTAACTCTTAAAATTATTTATTAGAAAAAGAAATATATAAGAGACAGCTAACTCTTTAATGATTGCTTTTAGGCTACTTCTTAGCTGTTCCTTTTAGAATTGTTTAAGAATTGATATGATAGAGCTAGTACTGACTCTTCTTCAAGAGTCAGTACTGTCGCATCTCTTCTCTTTTTCTAATAAACAATTCTAAGAGATAGCTAAGAGGTAGTCTAGAAGCAACCACTAAAAAACTAGCTTTCTCTTATATATTCTTTTTCCCTATAAACAATTTTAAGAATTAGCTAAAAGGCGACCATTGGCCATGTCCTAATCTGCGAGGTTGAGAAAAGAAAAAAGACATGTGCAGCTTTTCAGTTCACTGTGATGGCGTTTATACTTCGGAGAACACATGCTTGGGCACGTGGGCGCTCAATACAGGGGTCTGGAGGGACTCCGAGGGGACTTTTGACGCTTTCCAGTCACACCATATTGAATTGAATGGCACCACTCGAAATTCAGTCACCTCAATCAATTTGGCGGGACTAAAATCTGAAGTAGCAAATCATGCTAACATGGCATGTAGTCGTGCCGTATCAGTTGGCGCAATTGTAGTCTCGGTCACGCCAATCGAGTTGGCGCGACTAAATGGTCTAGATTTGCAAATTTAGTTTCGGTCGGTCTGTTATTAAAATATTAATTAAAACTTGTCTAAAATATAAGAAAAATTCGATACCCCGTGCGTTGCTGCGGGTGTTTCAAAAGTGCCTACTATGAGAGGATCTATCCTTAAACATATTAGTTTGATGATAGACATGGCTGAAGGAAGATTAAAAAATTCACTCTGTTGAATGATAACATGCAAAGTTTGTAAATGGTAAGGATATTTCAGTACTGTAAAAATAGTGATTGAGGAGGTACATGAATCATAAGCGATATAATGGAATTATTTCAAAGCCCGGCAGCAAAAATATCTTTGTGAAATTAATAGGATGGCCAGCGCGTTGCTACAGAATTTTTAAACTAATTTGATAGTTGCTTTTAATTAAAGCTGAATATATGTAAATGGAATTGTTGAATGCATGATTTGAATATCAAAATTATTTGAGGCTGGTGTTTGCTTAATTTAGTGAAGGGAAATTAGACTTGGTAACTTAATAAGTATATATTACCATTGCCACATTTCTTGCTCTTCAGTTCATATCACATCCATTTCTAACTTATACCTTGAGGAGATATCATAAAGCTACATCACAATCAAATTGTGGGTGATCTCTCCACAATGCTGCCCAACACTCTGAACAAAACGTCCTGTACTCAAATAGGAAAATTCAAACTATCATGTTCCAGAGCTTTAGCCACAGTAATCTCCTGTTCATAGCAAGCTGCAAACAAAGTTGGATATAGGTGTGCCAGTGTACAGTCACATAAACATCTATCATTCCAACGATTCCTCGCAGCTTCATCTTTTATTTATACTCTTGCAAACTATCGGTAAATTAGATTAGGAACATGTCAACAAATCTGTTGGGTCATGTATGTGTAGGATGTTTGTTGACTTATTTAGAACTGGACTTGATGGATCGGCATGCTATCACAACTGTGCAGGCATGGGAGGCCACCTACCACACCTCAGTTTCCAGGTACAACATGTCTCTATAGCTGTTCAGTTACCTGTACCTGCCCTGCATGTGGCTGTGATACCTTCTATTTTTATGAGACACACCATCCGCAATGGTTGAGATTGGAAAACCATGTCAGTACATGGCACGCTGAAAAATCTGTGTGGTCTTCTCCCGACGCCTCTAAAACCTAACCGACAGAGTACTGACAAGAGTACACAACATATTCCGCTTTCTTTTGAAGCATAGCATAACTTCTGAACAAATGTTAAGATAAAGGAAATCGAGCACAGCAAACTATGAGGAACGAACTTAGCACTATTGATATACTCCCTCTGTCCTAATATAGTTAGCATTTTAGCTTTCGGCACGGAGATCAAGAAGAGAAGAAATAAAGTAAAGAATGCAGAAAATGAAGATGAGAGAAATAGAAATAAAGTGTATTGGCAAGTGTCGGTGTTGTGAAACCGGCCGACAAGTAAATTTGTATTCG
>LAPY01001767.1:6060-29893 GCA_000970635.1 Eragrostis tef
CGTGGCGGTGGAGTGCAGAGATACTGCTGCTGCTGTGGCGCTCGTTGTCGACGCCGTCAGTGCGGGTTTCCGGGAGTCAGGTGAGTGAAACTGGGCACCTGACATGTAGAATGTGAATGACTATATGCACACGTAATAATGAGCTTCATTTTGGCATTACAATGTGGAGTTATTTATGGATCCTTTGGGATTGGTTAAGCTTCAATGTTTTCATTTGGTTTATGTTGCTTATTCCTGTTTATGATGCCTGATAAATTAGTACATAAATTGATTGATTCAATTTGTAGGCATCACAAGCTTGCAGAAGCGTGCAATGGTAGCAATAAGATGCTCAATTCGTATGGAGGTGCCACTGGGGCTGACCGGTGAACTTGTTGTTTCTCCTGAGTACGTCCGGTACCTTGTTAAAATTGCCAACAGTAAAATGGGGGCAAACAAAAAGAGAATGGATGGATTTCTTGGTCTTCTAAAGACTAAGGTACTGAGCTATTTTCCGATGGTAATTTTGTTTAACCGGTACAGCAAATCCTGGCATTGGTTATTGTTAATTAGGTTGTGGATGTTAATATAAGTCTAAAAATGACATCGTATAAGTCTAAAAATGTATGCAATTAATGTCAAGTAGTCTGGAACATGCTTCACATATGACTCATTTGTACGACCGCATGTTACAACTAGGTATCTGATGGTTTTAAAGCCAAGTGGACCACAAATAAAGTGATTTTAAACCACTGGAGCATTGGTCGTACAACATGGTTGTATATATAGCAGCACTATTCTGTTAATTGGACCTACTCCCTCCATTTAGAAATAGATGTCATTCTAGCTTTGGGCATGAGAATTAAGGAGATGTGGAAAAGGTGGGTGCATAAGAAACGAGGAGGAGAGAGATAGAAATAGAGATGTATTGAGAAGAGGGAAAGATGCATTGGGAAGTGAGAATGACATGTTATCTGAGAGAATTGGAGAAGTCTAGAATGACATCTATTTGTGAACACAGGAAGTACCTAATAACCTGAGTACGATTCTGAGGAAATGCAAAGTTACTTATCAGTTCACAAATGTTTTTTAAGTATTTGTTTTCTCTTCCGTTGTCAATGATATGCGTTTTGTCAAGATTTTGGACTTTAAATATTGTCATCCTGCACATGCACTCTCCCCAGAATTCAACTTGCACAGTCCCCATAATTCAACTTTGACAAATTTAAATCGAATTGTATTTGCACCCAACAAGAAAGGTGTTATGGTAGACAAGTATGTCCATATTTTTATGCTCGCTCTAAACAATGCAAGATGTTTTCTATTGGAATTAAAAATAGTCTTAACTGGTGGTAGTTCCTGAGCTGACACTCTCATTTTGGGTTAAATACTTTTTGTGTCCTTTATGCCAGTGGTTCCTCCTGTTGTTGGTGCATTTGTAGTTTCTGCTACATGGTGTTATGACGGTTCCATATGGCTTCTGTTGATTCGATCACAGCAGCCGTTGCTTAAAAATATCCAGCATGACACTATGTTTCTTTGTCTGATGGGACTACAATGCATCTCAATTGGCAGTTAAACCTCACAAATATTTCAACTAGACTGTTTTATAATATTGTATTGATACTGTGTTTTTAAAAATCTGTTTAAAAGAAAGCCCATCTTATCTTCACTTTTGTTTCTGAGTGAATTAGAAGTCAACATTCGTGTTTTTAGTTGAAAAACAAGCATAGTAACCACATATCAAGGCCACATTCTATGTTTAGCTTATATTACAGTTCAGTTGATTTTGTTCCATGTTGCCTTTGATTGTTCTGGTACTACTACATTTTTTTACATGTTATCTCCTATCAAACTTCCAGGGTTTGCCAGGTTCATCAGGTTTGGTAAACCGTTGTAATGGAAGTAGTGGTCAGTGTATCGATCACAAGACTCCATTGAGTCCTGAAATCAAGATACCATTTGATGCTAATGATGGAAGTGATTGTGAAATTGTGGAGAGTTCAATAGAAGCCCAATATTTAGAAAATCAAGACTACAGCAACGGTGCCAAGCATGGTTTTGGTAATGCTAAACGGCATGTTCTCTTATCACCTTTCCCTTGTTCTTACTTTTCCTTTTTCACAGATTGACATGGATATTTACATCATCTGTTCCCGTTGGATGCTTATCTTACATGATACTATGTTTGTATGTTAGACCCACTGGCGTTGTTTTCTGTGTTCTTGGTATGTTGATGTTTGAAGTATTATTATTTTGTTGATGAACATTAGCTGGGCTGAAAGAAAGCAATCAAGTTCATCCTTCTTTTCCACATTTTTTTTTGTCATAGCAGGTTAGATGACAGTGTCGTGTTATTAAAACATCTTCATCACTAGTAAACAAACGGATTGGTGCCTACTCGTTCTGTTATTTGATAATTTTGTTTATTAGAACTTTAGTCTTGTACTCATGATCCATTTGCTCTCAGCCTTTGATTAACCCAGTTTATGTTTTTTTTTATAGGTTGGTGCGGGAGAAACTGACAGAAAATGAAAATGATCATCTTTTCCCTGTTGCATTGCACATTAGTGGTGAACCAACTGAGAAGCTTTTCTTATGGGGCCAATCCGCTTGTGTGTTTACTGTTGGAGGAGAGCAACAGGTCCTAACTTTTGGTGGCTTTGGAGGTCCAGGAAGGCATGCAAGAAGAAATCATTCCCTCTTGCTTGATCACAAATCTGGTTTATTGACAGAAATGAACTATAAAGATTCTCCTTCACCACGAATGGGTCATACCGTTACTGCAATTGGTAATAGTATTTATGTTATTGGGGGCAGAGGTGGTCCTGCAGAAATTCTTGATGATGTCTGGGTTTTGCAAAGCGCTGAGCATACATGGTCAAGACTGGAGTGCAAGGGAAATTTCTTCCGCCCAAGGTACTGTTTGTATAGAATTCTTGGTCTTGCCCCTCCTCTTTTTCTCTTTACATAATATACGATTGCCAAACAAAGATTAAAAAAAATAGTGGTAAGTAAAATGTTACTACAGTGTTCAAAATTAGCATAGCGCGGATGTCTCCAATCTTTTTATGGAAGTTCTGTGTTTCTTTATGCAGGCACAGACATGCTGCTGCTGCAGTGGCTTCAAAAATATACGTCTTTGGTGGACTAAGTAATGAAGGCATATATTCTTGTATGAATATATTGGACACGGAAAGTATGCAATGGAGTGTGATAGATGCTGCTGATGGATGGCCGTGTGCTCGGCATTCACATTCTCTGGTGTCCTATGGTTCAAAGTTATTCATGTTTGGAGGTCATGATGGTCAATACGCACTGAAGGACTTCTATAGTTTTGACACAACAACACTTAGGTGGAACAAGGAAACTACAATTGGGCAAACCCCATTGCCTAGGTTTTCACACTGCATGTTCATCTACAAAAATTATCTTGGAATAATTGGTGGTTACCCTATCACAGAAAACAATCAAGAAATTATGTTGCTGAACTTGAAGTATCGAGTCTGGTTTTGTTTATTCATTCCATCATTGAGCCAATGCCTTTGTGTCCGGAGTTCACCAGTTGTCATTGAAGATGACCTTGTTATTGTAGGTGGTGGTGCTTCTTGCTATGCATTTGGGACCAAATTTAACCAACCAATGATCATTGATCTTCATTCAGTAGAGTCAATGTTCAAGCATGATGACCTGGTTAATTGTAATACAATATCTACAGTTGACTTATCAAGAGGTGATCAGATTGGGAAATTTGGTGACGATATGAAATCAAACAGTGATGCTCCAGCTGTTGCTGATTCAGCCTCTCTGGTTCTTAAACTGGAAAAGAAGTACGCCAAATTAGCTAAGGACATTCTGAAAAAGTTTGGATGGTTGGATCTTGCTAGAAAAGTTCGAGTGAGCCATGATAACTGCCATGTCCTTTTTCCTGTTAGCGCAGCTTTCCAGGTCCTATACACTGATGAGCATCTCAAGATGTTACGTGATGATTTGTGTCCCTTTAGAGAATCATTTGTATTTACAGAAAAGAATCTTGTAGGAGATAACCTATCTCTTCAGAAGGCATTGGAAATTTTGTTATGTTGCCATGGTTCGTTTTCGAAAGATGAACTGACCGTCAACCGAAAACCTTCGAAGTCTCCACAAGCCATCATGAAAGAACTTGTATCTTCTCTACTGGAAAAGAAAGGAATGCCACCTCAGTTGTTGGATCAGCTTCCAGCTAGGTTTGTTTTCGGGTTTTTACAATAGAAAAGAAAATCATTGGTTATTGCGACTATTGTTTTCTTGCTTAAGTTTCATTGTGATGTGTAGGTGGGAGACTCTTGGTGATCTCATCATACTTCCAAAGACATGTTTTAAGGACCCATTGTGGGAATCAGTCAGTGAGGAACTTTGGCCTTTAGTTGCTAAGGCACTTGGTGCTCAACGTGTTGCACGTCAAGTAAGTAGACTTGGTTTCTCAGATTTGGAAGTTAGTGGAAACAGGAATAATTATGTTACCATTTGTGAAAGCACACATTTATTTGTGTAGCTGAATGATTATCTTACTTTGTGCCACTGTGTTGAAAAGCCAGTACCTTGCGCATTTTTTTTAGGGAAATATAGTAGGGGAAGTATATATGTGTTAAAATAGAAAGAGTAAAAAACAACTGTATATGCGTGTGGTGTCTCCCATCATAGTTTTTAAGGCGCCTGGGCGTGTTGAGGCGACCATGGTGCGCTCATCCGCCTAGGCGACGCCAAGGCGCCAAGAGTGATGCTACAAGCCTAAGGCGTTCTGAGGTGATCAGGGTGCGCTCAGACGCCTAGGCGATGCCTTGAAAACTTTGTGTCCCATGCTGTAATTGTATACTCCCTCCGTTCTATTTTTGTTGTCGTTCAGACAACCAAAGCTAGGCCATTTTGCACTGCAATTCTGGTCTGAAACGTTTACAATAAAAAAATGGAGGGAGTAATGCTTAGCGAGTTCTTTTTCTTAACAATTTGTGACTTGTGATATCTGTGGTTACCGTACCGGTGTACCGTACCAAGCATTTCCTTCTCTTGGACGTTCCTTTCTCATTATCCATTTATTCTTTCCCTTTTGCAGGGTAAAATCATGCCAAATGGAACAAGAGATAGTACACTGGAACGTCTTGTGGGCGATAATGGATGGGTTACCCATCATGAAAATGGCATCTGTTACTCGCTTGATGCAACAAAATGCATGTTCTCTTCTGGTAATCGTTCAGAGAAACTTCGCATGGGACAGCTTAATTGTCGAGATGAGGTGGTGGTGGACCTCTTTGCTGGAATTGGATACTTTGTTCTCCCATTTCTTGTGAAGTACGATCCCTGTGATAGGCCTTGGTCCAAATTTACTTGTTTCTATTAGAAAAAAGTTATGTTTTTAATATCTTACACTTGCAGGGCTAATGCCAAGTTGGTTTATGCATGTGAATGGAATCCACATGCTCTGGTGGCTCTTCGCCGCAATGTGAGTGACAACCATGTAGCAGATCGATGCATTATACTTGAAGGAGATAACCGTATAACAGCACCTAAAGTATGTACTGGGCAAATTTCATCTTTTGTGATAATTCATGCACTAGGATGGCTGCTGACGATTTTTCTCCCTATCAATTAGGGTGTTGCTGATCGAGTTTGTCTTGGACTGTTACCCTCAAGTGAATGTAGCTGGGCTACTGCTGTTGCAGCTTTAAGGTGATCACTGCTTCCTGTCACCTTAATTTGTGTTTTACATAAGTCACCTTGGTTGTTTCAGTTATGCTTATTCCATTTCCTAGGATTCATGTTATATTCCAATGAGATTTTATATATTGAGGCCTAGGTAAGCTTGGCTTGGGCCTCTTGTGGTGGTTCCAGCTGAGGTTATTATTTGTGTTGTGACACAAGTGGCTGCAGTGTTCAGTAATTAAGAAGACTTTGTATTTCTTTAGTTGGTATTGGTGTGATCCAAGGGGTTCACAGCAGCCCAAGAAGAAACCGCCTGGAGGTTAGAGTACAGTACCGAAACAGCAGCCTTTGTGGGAAGTGACAACCACCCTTGTCCCTTTCCTTTTTCCGTTCAGCCTACTTCTTAGCTTTGTTCCGTCAGTCTATAGCATCAATATCTTTGTTCCTTACTCTTTTCAAAAGGACTGCCATGCCCTTCCTGTCATCCCTGTTTTGGACTTGCAATGTTGATGTGCTAGCAGCCTGGCTGGGCGCTGAACCGAGGGGAAAAAAGGATAGCGGAGCGGGCTCTTGGATTCAGCTTTGGCAAGCAGCAGCTCTGAACATCATCTTGCTGTTGGGGCATTTCCTTCGCCTCCTGTTGTCTTGCCCTGCTCCATGACTTACCATGCTTGACCAGCGTGTTTCCTGGCAAGCTTAAGCAACAATGGATATGAAGGAGGAGGATCTCGTGGCAGCTGGACCTCTTTTAAATCTTCATTCGTTGTTTTCGCATGTTGATGGATGAATTACTCTGGTGGTGGCTTGTTCTTCCAGCCTGCAAGCTCTCCCTAACTATGTTGAGATCTAGGGACCCGGTTACTTAGTTTCATGGGCTCAGGCCTACCAGGCTGACTCGTTGCATGGGGAGGAAAACGATGATGCCGAGATCAGGACTGTCTTTCTGCCCTTTGTCCCATGTGCTGGTCCCAGAACAGTGGAGGTTGCTGGTCCCATGTGCTGTCTCATTTTGCAACCCACTTCACTTGAAGGATGGTATTTTGCAACCTAGCCCTTTTGCGATGTCTTTTTAGCAATGAGAGTGCTTTTGTGATGGTGTTTTCATAATTTTGCTTAAAGAAAGGTTGAAGATAAAACCTGTACATGAGGACGAAGGCCCAAAGGGAAGAGAGAAAATTGAATGGTTGGAAGTACTGAAAAGAGTTAAGCCACTATTCTATATTTGACCCGAGTCTGTTATTGTATTTAGGGTTGAAGGAGGCATATTGCACATACATGGGAATGTCAATGACTCGGATGAGATGAGCTGGTTGGACAATGTTGTTGTATCCATCAGTAATATTTCCAAAGCTCATGGTAAGAATTGTGGCGTGTTTGAATTTGTTGTCAAGCATCTGTTCTCCAAGAGTTACATTACATTCTTATATATCCTTTGCATATGTCACAGGACTATCTTGGAACGTCTTGGTGGAGCATGTTGAACGCGTCAAATGGTACGGCCCGCGTATTCGACACCTTGTAGTTGATGTTAGATGCCGACCAGTCTAATATAGCAAACACCTTCAGATACCGGGGCCTGAGATGCCTGGATTTATCAGCGCATATTGTAATGTACATCAGTTTTGTTCGGTTGTATTTCAGTCATCAGGTAGAATCTGTTGTAACCTTCAACGCATATGCACCTTATGAAATTGCATTACTGAAGCAAACGTTGTAGTATTCTTTAGGCGTGTATCATTTTTGTTACAAAACACCTCCGCGGCTGCCCAGGAATATTTGTTTGACATGACGTGGTCTATAATGTGTTCAACCACTATTTTTCTATTAAAATATATTTGTAAGCTCTAGAATTTCTGAGATTATGGAAATATATTTAAGATATATCTACCATTGATTTTTATATTCCCAAGTCAAATTTTAAAAGTTTTTGGTAGTCGAAGTTTCAAGTACGTATGACCGGGAGCAGCTGTGCGTTTACATGTTCTATGGTATACAGTGCCAAGTGACATTTGTAAGATTATGGTGTAAAATTTGCGCGCCACTAATGTGATTTCCACCGTAATTAAAAGTGACAAAGGGAGGAGCAAAAAGATGCACTTCTTATTGGATGTACTTGCATAAACAAACTTACAAAAGAAAGGATTCAAAATACTACAGGAACAACAAACACGAGCAAAACCAGATATACACAATCACCTCTCAACAATGCAAAAAGCAAGGTCCATAGTTAAACACTTATTATCCAGCTACCAAGGAAGAAAAAAAAGAGCAAAGAACGGTTGCTAATGGTACAACATTTCTACAAGGGAGCAAATAGGCTACTTGAGCCTCATTGGCTGCTGCGTCCCTCCTCTCATCATAGCGCAAAATTCCTCGTAGTTGATCCTTCCATCCTGCAATAAGAAAATGACCATGATGGAAGGAATAAATGTAGTTCAACAAGGTAAAAAAATGTTAGGGAGCTTACATTGTCAGAGTCAACTTCTGAGATGATGTCTTTTATTGTACTTGCATCACCCATTTCATGCTCAATTAAAGCAGATTCTAGTTCATCCCTCGTGATGAAACTGCATAAAATCAAACAATTCTCTAAGTCAAACAAAGACAGGTCTATTTACAGTTTCATCATACAGTCATAAAGCATGGCACAAGAAATCAAAAGTGTCATGTTATGTTAGCATTTGATACTAATAATGTGAACCTATACGATACCGATACATGATCATTAGCAGAAATCAAAAGTGTGTCTTGGTATGTTAGCATTTGATAATGCCAGTTTGAAGTACTTACCCGCTGTTATCTTTATCAAAGTACTGGAATGCCTTAAACAAATGCTCATCTCGTTCGAGCTTGTGTCTATGCATAGTGGCTGTGATAAACTCAACATAGTCGATTGATCCATTTCCATCAACATCAGCCTGGAACAAATCAAAATGTAAGGACGTAAAATCACAAATCATGTTTCAAAACTATAACGTAGTTCAAGCCAAGAACATACAGCCTCCATCAACTGCTTTACTTCAGCCTCTGACAGCTTTGATCCAAGTTTGGCTAATCCTGCTTTGAGTTCTTCGTATGTGATTGTGCCACTGTTGTCCGTGTCCATGTTCATGAACATTTGCTTCAGACCCTTGATCTCTTCCTCGTTAAGGTTTGAGGCAATAACCTGCATATACATTTGTTAATAACACTCACATGAATGAAAAATAGCTAATTAAGCATCACTACGAAGATAATAACCTTCAGAGCCATCTTTTTAAGCTTATTCATTGCTCTGAATTGCTTCATTCTAGAGAGAACAGCACTATCAATAGGCTTGTCAGAAGCGTCACCACCTTCTCTGAGCCATGGATGTTCTGATCAACATTTAATATACAAGTATTAATAAAGTATTAATTTCTGATGTCTCCAAAAATTGGAATTTAAGCAGTGCTGAAGGCTTACGAAGAACTTGAGCTGATGTAAGTCTTTTCTTTGGATCTCGTGTCAACATCTTTCTAACAAGGTCTTTAGCACTCTCGGAAATTGATGGCCATGGCTGACTTTCAAAGTCAATTTCCTCGTGCAGAATAGCGTCAAATATCCCCTTTTCAGTTTCTACACAGCGAGAAAGAGGATGAATTAAAAAAAGGCAACAACAATGCTTCTTAATACTATACATGAATTCAAAGGTCAAGTAAGAAAGGGTTCTTAGAGATAAATGTACCAGCCCAAAATGGAGGTACGCCACTAAGAAGAATGTACAAAATAACGCCTGCACTCCACACATCTATCTCTTTTCCATAGCTCCGCTTAAGAACTTCGGGAGCAACATAATAAGCACTTCCAACAATATCCCTGTACATTTTTCCTGTTATGTTTCATAGTCAGTAGAGCGATCCAGAATTAGTAATTCAAGATCTAGCAATATTATCACCAAAAATACTACAGTTTGTTACACCAACTTTTCTTTGATTAAGAATCATAATCATAATAGAAAAAATAGTATAATAAATAATGTAATTGTACAAGCGAAAGAAAATAGAAGATATATATATCTCCCCAAAGTTAAGTATTGCCATTTAGAATAATACTAAATGATACTTGTATATCATTTCATATTTTAATATGATCCATAGGAATTGAGTTTCTAAACAGTCAAAGATACTATTAAGCTGCCACTAGCAGTGGCTTCCCACTCCTATATGATATATAGAACCAGTTGTATATTTTGCATTTTGCAGTGCTAACCTTTCCAACAGAACATGGCCAAACCAATAACCAGTTTTGAATGGTTATCTATGAAGGTAGGTGGAATCAACACCCTTTTCAAGATACTTAAAGTATTAGGGGCACAAAAAGAAAACGTGAATTAAACACCAAAACAGAAATCAAACCGATTTTTATGTATTATGGTACCATATGTGTTTACAGTGGCAGCAGATAACACATAATCTGTCCAAAATGGCATGCATTGTCCATAAAGCGAACAAACAGCACCATAAGTTTCCAAACTCGAAATCCATTTTTTTTTTTTGTTGTTGTTGGCTCTTTTCACAGGTTTGTAAGTTCTTTCTCTGTTTCATCTTTTTATATTAAATAAATGCGCAGTAAGAACCTCTCCTGCTGCTTTCCGCATCAAAAAGATAAAATAAAAGACCATGTGTGAAATACATCTGGTAGCTGGGAAGTTCAGCTTCAGCAAGAATAAAATTACCACCAGCATATGAAGCTCAATCTCAATATATCCAAAGAAATATATCATATATGTCCAACTGCTTTTATATTCAATAACTGAGGAATATGCAGATTATCTATTATTCCATTACCTTCTTCAATGAAGACTGAGAGCCCAAAATCAGTGGCCTTAAGCATTGCATTCTCCTCCTTAGTTGCAAGCAAGAAGTTCTCTGGTTTTAGATCGCGATGCATCACTCCCATGAAATGGCAAATGTTGACAACATTCACAACAGCCCTGCAGATGGTAGCAGCAGCACGCTCCGTGTAGTGCCCCTTCGCAATGATCCGGTCAAACAGCTCCCCACCAGCGCAGAGCTCCATCACCACATGCACATTGCTCTTGTCCTCATATGCTCCCCGGAACTCAACTATGTTTGGCTGTCCAGACAAGTGCTGCATGATCTGGATCTCCCTCCGAATATCCTCCCTGTCCGCCTTGCTGGTGAGCTTTCGCTTGGAGATGGATTTGCAGGCATACTGCCTACCAGTGGCAATTTCAGTGCAGAGGTATGTCACCCCAAACTGGCCACGGCCAAGCTCCTTCCCAAGGGAGTATACCGAGCGCACATCTTCATACTGTTTGCCAAGAATCGTGTCCGGTGTTGGCTTCGGTGGGACAACCACAGGGGGCACTACAGGGGCATTCATTGCTGGAGGCGTGTACCTCACTTCGGCCGTAGACTGCGGTTGAGAAGGGTTGTAACTGGAAGGTGTCTGCGCTCGTTTTTGCTGGTGAGAATAGCCATAGCCATTGGTTCCTCCATGACCAGAATCCGGGGCTGTAGATCGGCTGCAACACTGCCCCATTTTCTCTGATCAAACTGTTACTCCTTTCAGTTCTAAGCTTGCAACCTGAATGCAAAGAAGAATAGACCAATCAAAAACTGAACCTGCAACCAACTTAAGAAGGAGAGAAGTTGTGTCAAAACAACAAGCTAGCCAATCAAGAAATATTTTATAGTGAAACTCACAAACTCGAATGACTCGAGAAGGCATTCAAAACTGTCAGGATCTACAAGCAAGATCCCAAACTACAGTGGACGATAAAGAACAGCAGAAGAGTGCCACGGAAGCAATGCAAGTAATTGCCTTCTGAGACAGAGTTGACCCTTTTCTACTCCCAATACAATTCTAAGAAATAGCTGGACTACCAACGGAACGGGTAGATGGCCGGACCCTTCGGTGATACTAGAAGCAACCAGACGAGATAACTACAGGAGCGGACTAGGGCACTTAGCCTGAATTGATCTCCATTTGTTTTCAAAATAAACAAGCCTGAACGGATCTCCATTTGTTTTCAAAATAAACACCATCTGAGCCTTAATTCGGTACCAATAAATCCTATCGGGGCAAACCAGTCAATCTTGGCTCTTGCAAGCTGAAGAAGAAGACTGTGAACCGTAGCACCAATGTCCAGAGCTAATTAACCGGGTGAAGCAGAGAGAAGAGACATGCTCTATTCAGTTGCGAACAAACCAACACTTCGAACGAGGGAATCTATCCACTCCAAGCGAGCTAGGTTATTGCTTACCAAAAACCAGTCCACGTCCGGGTGGATCTCAACTCCACTCTACTTCACCGGGAAAGGCTACAGCGTGCTGAGGCGGCGCCGGTGGAGCATCCGCCGGAGGAAGCGGCCAGGGAGAAGAGCCAAGCAGGAGGCGGCGGCGAGATGTGGCTGCTCTGCTCCGGATTGGGATAGAAGAAGATGAGCAACGTGCCGCGCAACCCAGCTGAGCTACTCTATTGTTCTATTCACGCGGCGACCCGCCCGACGACAGTGAAAGCGCGGCAAACTCGATACAGGATCAAGAAAAACTGAGGATAGAGACGCCTACCTCACGAAGAAGAACAAGATTCAATCTCGAAGCCCCGCAAAACTGAAAGCTTTCCACCGAACCAGAGAGCAAGAGCGACGCGGCAACACAAGAATCCGCGTCCAAAGATCAAATCTTGGGAGGACGAAGACAGAGCAAAGAACAACTCGGCGCGGCGACCACGGGGAGTGGATTGGAGGTGGTGGAGATAAAATAAAAGACCATGTGTGAAATACATCTGGTAGCTGGGAAGTTCAGCTTCAGCAAGAATAAAATTACCACCAGCATATGAAGCTCAATCTCAATATATCCAAAGAAATATATCATATATGTCCAACTGCTTTTATATTCAATAACTGAGGAATATGCAGATTATCTATTATTCCATTACCTTCTTCAATGAAGACTGAGAGCCCAAAATCAGTGGCCTTAAGCATTGCATTCTCCTCCTTAGTTGCAAGCAAGAAGTTCTCTGGTTTTAGATCGCGATGCATCACTCCCATGAAATGGCAAATGTTGACAACATTCACAACAGCCCTGCAGATGGTAGCAGCAGCACGCTCCGTGTAGTGCCCCTTCGCAATGATCCGGTCAAACAGCTCCCCACCAGCGCAGAGCTCCATCACCACATGCACATTGCTCTTGTCCTCATATGCTCCCCGGAACTCAACTATGTTTGGCTGTCCAGACAAGTGCTGCATGATCTGGATCTCCCTCCGAATATCCTCCCTGTCCGCCTTGCTGGTGAGCTTTCGCTTGGAGATGGATTTGCAGGCATACTGCCTACCAGTGGCAATTTCAGTGCAGAGGTATGTCACCCCAAATTGGCCACGGCCAAGCTCCTTCCCAAGGGAGTATACTGAGCGCACATCCTCATACTGTTTGCCAAGAATCGTGTCCGGTGTTGGCTTTGGTGGGACAACCACAGGGGGCACTACAGGGGCATTCATTGCTGGAGGCGTGTACCTCACTTCGGCCGTAGACTGCGGTTGAGAAGGGTTGTAACTGGAAGGTGTCTGCGCTCGTTTTTGCTGGTGAGAATAGCCATAGCCATTGGTTCCTCCATGACCAGAATCCGGGGCTGTAGATCGGCTGCAACACTGCCCCATTTTCTCTGATCAAACTGTTACTCCTTTCAGTTCTAAGCTTGCAACCTGAATGCAAAGAAGAATAGACCAATCAAAAACTGAACCTGCAACCAACTTAAGAAGGAGAGAAGTTGTGTCAAAACAACAAGCTAGCCAATCAAGAAAATAGTGAAACTCACAAACTCGTATGACTCAAGAGAAGGCATTCAAAACTGTCAGGATATATCTACAAGCAAAATGCCAAACTACAGTGGGCGATGCAGAAGTGTGCCACGGAAGCAATGGAAGTAATTGCCTTCTGACACAGAGTTGACCCTTTTCTACTCCCAATACCATTCTAAGTAAAAGATGGACTCCCAACGGAACGGCTAGATGGCCGGTCCTTTCGGTGACACAAGAAGCAATCAGACGAGATAAGTACAGGAACGGACTAGGGCACTTTGCCTGAATTGACCTCCATTTGTTTTCAAAATAACCACCATCTGAGCCTTAATTCGATACCAATTAATCCTATCGGAGCAAACCTGCGTGGCTCTTGCAAGCTGAAGATGAAGACTGTGAACCGTAGCACCAATGTCCACAGCTAATTAACTGGGTGAAGCAGAGAAAAGAGGCAAACAAACCAGTAACACTTTGAACGAGAGAATCTATCCACTCCAAGCGAGCTAGGTTATTGCTTACAAAAAACCAGTCCTCGTCCGGATGGATCTCAACTCCACTCTACTGCGCCGGGAAAGGCTACAGCTTGCTGAGGCAGCGCCGGTGGAGCATTCGCCCGAGGAACCGGCCAGAAAGAGGAGCCAAGCAGGAGGCGGCGGCGAGATGTGGCCGCTCTGCTCCGGATTGGAATAGAAGAAGATGAGCAACGTGCCGCGCGACTCTATAGTTCTATTCACACGCGGCGAGCCGCCCGACGACTGTGAAAGCACCGGCAAACTCGATCCAGGACCAAGAAAAACTGAGAGGATAGAGACACCTACCTCACGAAGAAGAACAAGATTCAATCTCGAAGCCCCGCAAAACTGAAAGCTTTCCACCGAACCAGAGAGCAAGAGCGACGCGGCAACACAAGAATCCGCGTCCAAAGATCAAATCTTGGGAGGACGAAGACAGAGCAAAGAACAACTCAGCGCGGCGACCACGGGGAGTGGATTGGAGGTGGTGGCCACCGCGATTGGCGACCCCCGATCGTGATGGCAACTAATCCACACGGCCGCAGATTAAAATAAAGATCTACCGAGTGAAACCAGCGAGGAGAAAAAAGGGTTGAAAGGGAGGGCGAAGGAGGGCGCCGTGTTTTGAGAAAAAGCTTTCAAGATTTGCTTTGCTGTCAGTTTAGATAATTGCGGCTTTATACGGGAAGAAGAAAATGGGGTCGCGGTTTTCGGAAGTGGCCCTTGCGGTTCGCCTAAATTAAGAATTGATCGTTGATCCTTCAAAAGAAAGTATTGGAAGGAAGTATAATTGTACTACTTCTCAAACTGATTTATTTAGAGTAAATTTCTTATTTGGCTATAGTAAAGTTCCTGGTTACTTTCTTGGCCTAAACTGAAAAAAAGTTACCTATATGACCCGTTGATCCTTTAAACAAAAGGAAGTCTAACTAATTGTACTACTTTCTCAAAACTAATTTATTTACCCTCTGCATATTCTTCTTCATGAAAATGTCCGTATTACAGCTTTATTCCTTATACTATCTTGTTCATCCGGCCTTTCGAAAAATATAAACTATCTTGTTGATCCACTTAAAGCCTGCATCATTTTTTTATCTCAGTTTGCTTCAATGATAAATATGTTATGAAAAAATGAATAATATTTTATAAAAAAACAGAATAAGACAGACGGTCAAACGTGATGTAAAAAAGTCAACAACGACAATTATCATGGGACAGAGGGAGTAGGTCACATCATTTCTTTTGACCATGCTTTTTCACAGTTGTCCTCCTTATAAAGCTTTTATGTCTCATTGTTCATTTATATTAAGGTGCACTGGTGTATGGCAGTTCCCTATCGCCATTAACTTGTCCTTTCATTTTTGAATTTTGAATAGCACAAGTAAAACAAATAAACAAATTGCAGATTTCTGTGTAATTTTTTTTTAAAAAAATGTGCTACTGCATAAATAGACAAAGTTTTAGTCTTTCAATGAAAAATGAGGTTAATGCGTTAGAACATTCTTGGTCCGGATGCGAAATTATAACTGATCTTTCCCTCTGCATATTGTACGCGCTTTTGCAATTTGCAATGCGTCAACTATTGTTTGATTCCCTGCAGCTGTTGAGTTCAGTCAGAAAAACAAATTAATTACGTGGCATCTTGGGTACGACGTGTCTGCAACTATTTAAGCCCTGATAACATAATAAAGTGCCTTGTTAGTTGACTACGTCATTGAGCAAGGACACGATTTACATAGCAGTTTATCTGGCAGACAAGATTCTGCAGACAGGAATGTTTTCACTACATGAGGTACGTACGTGCGGAATATCCAGCCGTCTTTTTCTCTCCCATTACATTTTCTGAAGGAAGATTCAGGTACATGTGAGTCAACTGAAATAGATGCACTGCCTGCTTTATACTATCTTTTTTGGGCTAACCTGGAGCTTTTTAATTATGCTCATATGTTCTCAAAATGGATGCCATTCCGTGCAATGGAACTTTATAAACTTTTGTCACAAAATGTTTTGTGAAACAAAGATGGTAACCTTAACTTTAGTAGACTTGTGACCAAACACATTCAGATGATTACATTGAAGATAACTTTGATGTATAGTTTAAGCCATCCCATCTTATACCCTACTTTTCCCCACTTTTTGTTTGAGATTATTGTTCTTGCAATCCAACTGCAACCTACACCTCATTTTATCATCCTCTCATCATCGCAAGGACTATCATCATAGCCAACAACTCCATGTCTTCGCGATGCCACCTGTTCCACACGGCCACCCCCTCCCCTCTTGACATTTATTGGCATATAGTCATCTTGTTTTTAGGTAAACAATTTACAATTACATACCCTAATCTTTTATTTTTTTTCTAATGAACAAGGACTATAGAGATGATACACTTCGAGATGTGTGGGTTCACACAAAATGTTGATATTTTGTATATGGCCTAGCATTATATCATATATGAATGACCATTATCGGTAGGCAAATTTTGGTTATGAGACATTACAAAAGGAGCAGATTTGTCTCCAACACACTGCAAACAATATTTTAATTATAGGACACTGTGAATTTATGGCCGCATCTCTAGGACACTATAGCAAGAGAAAATGTTGTTTTCAACTTATTTATACAATGCATATTCAACATAAAAATTTACACAAAAAATACATTGATGTGTTGAACCATAAGTGAATTGCCCGCCTCTCCCCATCAGCTTGGGCTTTTGGGTGAACTGGTTGGTGCATGCAACTCAGCATGGTATCAAGCCAGAGAGTTCAAGTCCTGGTGACCGCATATTCCGATGCGCCGCTCCTATTTTTCACGTTTGCGCCCACGAGAGCTGCACGTGAGGGGGAGTGTTGAACCATAAATGAATTGCCCGCCTCTCCTCATCAGCTTAGACTTTTGGGTGAACTTAACAATATGTTCTCTATCTATTTGATTTTTTTTGTGTAGTTTTAATTGTTTACATAACGTTTTGGTAAAAAGTATTTATTCAAAGCAACCTATGCAAACAGTTGTTGAGAGCAGAACACAGTATAAAAAAAATTAACTTGTAGAGAGTAGCACATTACTGGTAGTTGGTAGAATGGTTGTGTCCAGGTGTGGTACCATGATTGCCCCTAGTGGGAGAAGAGACAAAGCGCCTGCAAAACAAAGCGGTTTAGGTGGAGAGATTAGGCGGTCTGGCGATGCGAACAACGACGCGAACGCCGGTTAAGCGCACATGCGGCACGTGGTTTTCCCGGCAACCATGGGACGGCCCCCATCTTCTCCGTCGCCACATGTGACAGGGATTAGCACGATAATATCTCGGCATCCATCGATCTCCGGGCAACGAACTTTTCCATCAGCTGACTTTTTTTATTTAAAATGCAAGCGCGCCGAGAACGGCCGGCGCAGGGATCGTTAATGTACTGTCGCGTGTTGTCTCCGTTGTTCTGAATTTAACAATTTGCTCCTTGATTTCTCGAGGGATAATTTCGCTTCTGATGCCTTTTGAATCTGGCATTCGCGGTTATAACAAATTCTGAAGGACTGCTGAAATGTATATCCTTGTACATTGTCAAGGTAGCATCTGATCAACGAAGATTATAAGGTATGTTTTTGTGTGTGTTTTTTAAAAAAGGTATCATATATCAATATTATGTGATGCTCTGTATTATATATCTTTGGTCAAAACTAATAAAGTTTGTCAACCGTTTTTTGTTTTGCGAAAAGCCTCAAACAGTTGTACATGAACCATTTTTCATCTTATATAAGACAACTTGATTTTTCAATCAGGCATTGAACGACGTTATTATCAGACTTACCTATTGCTCAGGGACAACCGACCACAACATGGCAATGCGTTTTGCGTTGCGCTTCATTATTGTTAGCAATGGGAACCAGCTTGCTCCAAAAGTATTTTTAGCAAAGTTTTGTTGAACTTTGTATTCTAGCTGTCCCCAAAAGAATAAACGCTACTGGGAATAAGTAACAAGGATAACGTCAAGAAGAAGAGAGTTTTGCTCTACGTATTAGATCATTGCTCGAGAGTCCTTCGATTCGTTTGTCCAGTTCTCGCTTTTTAGATAAAGAGAGCGGTTGTTCCCTGACAAGCGACGTGCGAAGCATCCATCATGTTTTGTGGCGCAGTTCGGAGAATCGGAGTTGGCGGCACCTGGGGGCGTGAATCTGAAGCCACCTGCGAATTCCACAAAGAAGTCGGCTTGATGTTTTCAACCCAAAAATAAAGTGAAAACAAACAGTTGATCTGGTCCCGCGGTTTTCAAACTAGTCCTCCGTCGGAAGTCTGATTACACGACGACGCTGCATTCCACCAGTATGTGCTTGCATATAAAATTGACGTTTTCTTTGTAACCAAATAATCCAAGTTCTCCGGCTGTCAATATTCGACTACCCCGGCCTAGCGTGTTGGGAAAGCGGGAAGAATCCGTCGATATCGAATACCTGCGTCGTCGAGTCACATGCGACCTTCATGACCGAGTTAGGCTGAGAAAAAATGGACAAGTATCTTAGTGAATCAACAGCCATTATGTCACTAACAAACTACACTGAATATGAAAGGTCCGTCACATCACAAACCGTGACAGTTAATAGTGCCACCAACCAAGCAGAGAGAAACATTGACAACGGGGTACCGTGAATAGATAGCTCTGAATTCAATAGTACAGGTAAAAAAAAGTCAACAAAAAAATGCATCACGACCATACTGAACATCAAGCATTTGGAATTCAAACCAGACTACAGGTTATATTATATGTCAAACTCCTCACTCTGAGGATACCAACTTATAAGACCTATATATGAATTATTCAACTACTAACTACACAGTTGGATTGCAACAGCCTCACAAGCTAGAGTTTCCCCCTTTGTGCCGCCAGCGAACCACTTTTTCATCCATGTCTGCTAGTGACCACCAAGCGGAGTACTGATAATTGCAGGTGTAGAGGTTGCAGACACTAAATTGTAACACTATGTCCCTCTTACCAGCAGCAGGGCCCTGAAACAAGCTAAGGTGCGACGTTACATCTTATTCTTTAGAACAGTCAGCAAGGTATCCAAAAGGAAGTAATTATTACTCCTAGTACAGCATCGAGAGCTGGGTTCGGGTGAACTTGCCACATGTACTAAATATGTCATACCGATAATGGGATACTTTTTGAACAGTAAATCTGTGCAATATGAAGCATCGGGGTCCCTCCATGACGTGCAGCACTCCAATTTTGAAGGTTTACCACGTAGGAGCCTTCGACTTCTCCACAAGAATGATCCGTCCATTCCACTCAGTCTCGTCACAAGCACGAATTGCAGCATCAGCATCCTCATCTTTCTCCAAGGATAAGAAGCCAAAGCCTCGTGAATCTCCAGTTCTATAAGGAATGAAAACAGTGTTGAGTAACTTCATTTAATGTAAGTAATGTATTAAAGTGTTCTGTTTATTCAAAGGTCATGCTGGGGAGTAGTTGGATAAGGTAACAAAGAAACAACAAAATTCCTCAAGTCAACACACACGAAATCTTCAATGGTAAAAAGGAACCAAATCTTCAATGGTTAAGAAAAAAAAAAGAGAACAAAACCTTGTTTTTTCCCCTCAAAACAGGAGTACTGAAGCCCTTATATATCATATACTTAAAATTGTAAGCTGTATGTCTTATCAACTTGAAGAGTTCCTATGTTTTAATCAGTAAAAGTCGGGTCAGCTCCCATGATTGGCTGCTTCATCAAGTTTATAACAGTAGATATGGCAGAGAATAGAGTTTCCCCATTGCTCTTGCAGAGTTGGAAGTAAAATAATCATCAAACAAAATACCCTGCCCGGCATGGACATTTCCAGCAAAACGGTTGCCTCTTTTTTTTTCCCACACCAATGTTGATATTTCTATCACTTTCCATTTTTTCGCAAGTTCAATTACGTAACAAGGCCATTCCGCTGCAGTTTGATCTGATGCATTGACTTAACTGTCCAATGCCTACTATTGTGTTAAGAGAAAATAAAGACATGGTTGCCTTTCAAGTAACCCATGTAACTAAGAATTTCCTTTTTCTCCCATCAAGCTTCAGGAAATTTAGATACCAAGCAGCTGAATGTTAAGATCTGCTAATAAATGCACAACCTTCTTATTCACACCTCCTTTGAAAATATAGAACCCAAAGTGGATAAATGCAATCAAAACAACACACTATTAATTATGCAGCAGTCTACAAATCACCCAAAAATATTCCATTCAATTCAACTTCATAAACAACACCCTAGACTACTCAATTCCCATGTATATATCAAGTCAGAAGAGTACTGTCACAAAGATTGATGGTAATATTTATGCAAAGCAAACTGAGAAGCACAAACAAGGAACATGGAAGTAATTACCGTTTATCCCGGACAACACGCGCACTGGTTACACGTCCATACTTAGCAAATTTCTTCTCCAATTCTCGCTCAGTGGTGGCATAGCTAAAACCTGCAACAAAGAGATTCCGCCCAGGCTTACCCAACCCAGTCTTCCTATTGGCAGGTGGTGACCAATGTCTCTTTGGTGAGTGATGGCGATGACTTGATAGGGGTGATCTGCGCCTCGGTGAATGCCTTCTACAATGCCGAAAGAAACAAAACAATGAACCAGCAAGAAGAGATAATGAGGTGAATACAAACTAAATACTTCTACAATCAAACTATGCATGGTATAAAAATTAACATATTAAAGGATGCATTACTAGACAGTATCAATCAAAGATTTTATTTGCTAAAAAACATGAACATGCTATAGTCAGTTAAAGGAATTCATAACTTGAAAAAGATTGTAGCTAATTCATGACAAGTAATCACCTTGGTGATCGTCTGTGATGATCCCTTGAGTGGGGAGACCTGGACCGAGATCTATCATGTTCCCTTCTATGTCTAGAAGAATCAGTTCTCCTTGAAGGTGACTTTGATTTTGACCTATCCCTCCTCCTTGGGGAGTCTTTCCTCCTTGATGAGTCTCTCCTCCTGGGTGATTCCTTCCTCCTGGGTGAATCCTTCCTCCTTGGTGAATCCCTCTTTGTGTCCCTCCTCCTAGGTGAGTCTCTCCTTGGCGAGGACCTCCTCCTGTGTGAGGACCTTCGAGGGGATGTAGATCTTCTTCGGGAAGGTGTAGACCTTCTTCTGGGAGATACAGATCTTCGTCGAGGGGATCCATCACCATGCCGAGATTCTCTTCGCCTTCTCTTTTCTATAGGAGAGTTATTTTGTCCATGAGGAGAAGACTCCCTTGGAGAAGCTCTTTTGCGGTTGGTATCATGCCTTTCAGGAGACCGGGACTGACATCTTGCTGGTGGGCTTTCAGAACGACCCAAATCATCATCTCTGGCAGGATGATGTGACTCCATCTTCTCAGAACGAGGGGCATGAGGACTTTTGACTTGAGGTGATAGTCTCCCATCTGCTGATGGTGTATCCCTTTCCAGCCTTTCAAACCTTTCAGGAGATCCTCTCCCGTCTGGAGATGGTGTGTCCCTTTCCAGTCTTGCAAACCTTTCAGGAGGAGAATCATATCGATTATCTGGAGTGGAACTTCCATTTCTAGTGCCAGGATTTTCATGCTCTGGCTGTTCCCAAGAGGAAAGTTTACCTGAAGTGTTAAAGTTCTCCTTATCCTGAGAATCCATGGGGCTAGATTTCCTACCATTCATGTAACCATCCTCTGACACATTCTTTCCACTGTAAGAAGTCTCATGTGACTTTTTGATGCCCTCATTTTCCATCTGAAGCACAGGAGAGTTTGGCATTTCATCCTCATCATCACCACTATTATTAAGTCGGTGACTACTATTTTCAGTTAGCAAGGAGTCACCATGATAGGCATCTTCTGGCTGAAAGTTTGATGTACCATTAGCACTGCTTTCAGGAAGTTCTTGAGGCAGCATTGCACCAATGGCTTCTGGGCTCTTGTGTGCATCATCACAATCCACAGGTGCGACCTCTGCTTCAGAGTTACTATTGTGAACGTTCTGTTCCGCTGCATCACTCTGCATATCAGATTCTACATTAAACGATTCTTGAGCTTGCTTTGGCAAAGGTTCTGGACTAGCTGAAGCAGATTTCATCGAGTTGCACGTGATTTGATCATTGATGAAGGGCAGAGAATCTGAAGATAAATAGGGAATTGAATCGGCTGGATCAACTAAAAGTCCATCGTCCAGTGCTGGAGACTCATGTTGTGAAACTCCACCCTGAAAACCTCCTCCCTGATAATCCAAGTGGTCCAGCAGGCTACCATCATGGTCTCCAAATAATGGCCCAGGATCTCCACAAGAACCCTCCAGATGCCTCTCAGGGGATATGTATTCCATCTGAACATTAAACAAAGAGCAAAGATGAATGAGACAAATTCAAGTCTACAGCATAACTTCATCGGTTATACACCAGTATAACTCATTAAACAATAAGTTAGCAAGGAAAATATAGATGTAAAACTAACATAACTGGATGCAGTAAAACACGTCTTCACGTGCTGCTTTTGGAATTTAATCATAGCAACTAATATCAACCAACTTGAAAAAAGAAAAAAAACTAATATCAACAATCTATGGACATCTTTCCGTTGTTGTTCTTGTTTTGGCATAATGCTTCAAGAAATAGCACACATTAACTCAACTGCAGCAGACCGTAGCCAAACAGTAAAACACAAGGGATGAATTATGAAGTGAAATGAAAATGACAAAGGAAATATTGTGTTCGTATTCTTCCTTCACAGACCAGGGGAACACAGGGAAGGGCGATGCTCCTGATGTGATCAAGTGAATCTAAAGGGAAGTAAGCCACCATTTATCAATCAAAATGAGTAGTCTTAATCCAATTCTAGGAAAACCATCAACCAGATATTGCTTATTTTTAGAACAGAGGGGCTAAGACAGTGTGATCGACAAGTGAGGCAAACAGAAGAAACCCTAGCAAAAAAAACAAGCATCACTCAACCTTAGCACTATGTTTCATTAAGTGGTTGTATTTCAAATTATTAAGCCATGAAAGGTCTATAATCAGAACCAAAAAGATCCAACCACAACACTCAAGGGATTCTTTGACATCACTACAGTTCAGCTAGCACCAAGAATTTGGCACTAATCTGAACGTTGGCCCAATTTAGGGGCAGAAGTATGGCAAAAAACAAGAAGCCGTTTACTTCACTTTGCAGCAACCACAACAAAAATCTACACATAAGATGGTGCAGGTACACACTGAAAAAGGAATTCAACAAATTCCAAGAGTCGGAGTAAAATAATTCTATACTTCCATAGCTGTAACAATACAGTAATTGCACTCCCAGGCCCTCAAGTTATTTATAGTAGAATGATGACACGCTACCAAAAGGTCATAAAATCATTCTGGACACTTCTGATAAACAACAACCTGCTAGTAGCACTTTCACAACAAGAGTTGTCTGACGTGATTGCAGAAATTTCAACATTTATTGCAACAATTGCAGAACATTTAAATCCGTTCCCACACTTGGACCAGACAATGCCTAGGACCCAGCCCCCTAGCATCTCCCCTGGTAGACAATCCAGAGCGAAAATTAACAGCACAGAGTACAGGAAAATTCAACGTGACGAAATGTTTAGCCCCCAGCTCCAAATCAGAAAATTCCGACGTGATCCTTCACCCAGATCCCCAGTGCCCGCGATTTCCGGACGCATCAGCCAGCCCCAGGACAACAATGAGAACCAATCTCAGTAATTTTCATCGCGGCCGCGGCTACCCACCGGACCAAACCACGGCGTCTAACGCGAAAAAACAGCGAGCCCCGGATCGAGACCGCCACCGCATCTAGGGATCCCGGAGTGAATTCCCGCGAGAGTGAGGCCCGATCGGACGGGGAAGGGGAGAAGCGGAGGAGCGGTC
>LAPY01001767.1:41597-57987 GCA_000970635.1 Eragrostis tef
TAGCCAATCGTGGTTAGCGGCAGCATGCCAAGTCACATAGGTCCTTGTCGAATTGTGTAACGTATATCCTGATTATGAAACAACTCTGTCCATGCAAAATCAAAATAAAATCTCGTGATGGAGTCAATCATTAATTAAATCTATGTGAAAAGAACAAAGCATCTTCCTGGTGAGCTACGTGATCTTCTCGGACTCGTGGACTTGGTTAAACATGATGCCAAGGTCAGATGAACTCGACGAGTCGACAAAGAAACCTGTACAAGCAGTGATTATGTACGCCTAGCTTGATTGTTTTAGTTAGTCAGCTAGGCCTTTCAGTGATGCTAAGCTGAGGATTCAAGTGCGATGATGATCCGAGTACATTTCATCACCCGAAAATACCTACATGATAACTAAAAGTACTCATGCTTTGCGTCCGAGTGCCTTTCACCACTCGATGACTTGTAGTTTGTAGTGGTCGAGTGCCTTTCAGCTAAATCCTTGAGTTTCTTCACGTGTTCGACTTGTTTTTATGATAGTTACGTGTTTGTTTACTCTATTAATCTAATATTCGATAACAAAAATAAACACGTCTTCGTTCCAATATTAACAAATATAATGTTTTTTAAAGGGCGCGCCAAAACGCGCCACAGCTACTAGTAAAACACATGACAAGCGCGTCATTCAACGATGTCTTAGCAGATGGTGTAATGGAATCCAATGTCTTTGTAATGTTGATGCGTCAGTGTTGAAACAAACATCGCGGTTGGGTCACCATGGTGGTTTAGTGTCCAGTACATATCACGACTCGCTGTTCGGACTAAAGTTTAAGGCGGAGAATCTTAATATTTAAAGATATTAAATAAAGTATAATCACAAAACTAATCACAGAACCCTGAGCTAATTTGCGAGACGAATCTAATGAAGGTAATTAAGACCTGATGGTTACTATAGCATAACTGTATCAAAACATAGATTAATTTGGCTCATTAGATTCATCTCGAAATAAGAACTCATCTGTCAAAAAAGTTGTCATTAGACTTGATTTAATGCTCCTAACTAGCAAGATTCTCCAGACTAAACTTTAGTCAGAAACAATAAATACAAACATATGATAATTGACGGCACTAAAACTTAAACGATACAAATGCAATTATGTCTCACATACTACTATGATACGTTAAGGACAATTATTTTAAGACACTTAAAATTAAACACTCTAGGCCGCTTCACGTCCGTCAAGCTTCCTCTCACCATGCAGCTACATGTTGGGTGTGTCGTTCATCAGCTAGTTGATATGCACGCTAACGTACTTCTTTTTATGGCAAAGATGTTCTTAAATTTGATAGGGTACTGGTCATTTTTGCAGCTACATGGACGTTATTCTTTTTTTGACAGAGTTATTGCTCTTTTTTTAGTGACATAGACGTGACCTTTATTTTAGAGACAGAACAATTGTTCTAATGTTAATGGATGTAGGACTTCTAAGGCCAGTCTCAAGAGTGACACATCAGTTTTATAGTCTTATTCTATGAAATGAAAGTCCATCTCTCAATGCTTACTTTCATATCACGGTTTTATAGGTTTGTCAAAATATTAAATAATTGCTAGATGGCTCTTAGTTATTGGTTAGGATCTTTATGGATGAAAGAAAAGACTCAATCCAATTTCATTTAGCTTTTATAATGTTGGAAAGAGTGCCCACTTTCTTTTGTGGGATGAAAGGCATCCCCTCTCTTTCATATTTAATTCCTGGCCATGTCATCATTTTTGTTGATGTGGCATCTAATTTATTGCAAATGAAAGAGCCACTGAGATTGGCCTAACTGTTAATCAGCCTGTTCGTTTGGCTGCTTTGCAGCGGCTGTTTTGCAGCATCTACAGTGTTTTAGTTATTTCTTCTGCAATCGATACAATGTTTGCAGTTATTTTTTTACAGCCGCAGCCGCAGCTGCAACATGCCGAACAGGCTGAATGTACACATGGCCGTCTATAGAAATTCAAGGCCCTAGTTATCAATATTATCAATTAATTATATAACTAAAATTTAAAACTTTATATAACTAAAATATTATCAATTAATTATATAATTTTAATACATGTTTAAATACTGCATTATTGTATTGTAATGCCAACAACATCATCATCACCCATTGACCTTAGCATCGCCTAGAGCTGGATTAAAAATGACATCGAGTTTGATTCATAAAAAATAATCTAGAGAATCTTTTTATTATTTGTTATCTTCTCATGTTTTTGAGATCAACCTTCGTCCTGGAGACATGATGATTGATGAGGATTTAGAATACAAAGTCTTGTTGTTTGATAGACTCAAATACAAAAGAAATTAAGAAACCATGTATGCTTAGCGCGTTCCCGCTTCATTAGCATTGAAACTCAACAAAGTACTAGAGGATCATCTATCAGACTCTGAGATATTCAATCTCTTAGAGCACTAAAACAATCACACAAAATCGAATACCATAACTGAAACTGTATGTTTGATAGAAAGACAATAATATTCAAAAATTCTTAAATTTTTTTTACGTAACGAAAAGTTATATATAAAACTCATTAAGCCTTGAGATGCTATATAGATTCTCTTATGATTAAATTTTAAAATTCGGGCTACAATGGTCTTAAAACCGAGTCGACCTAAAACTGCACACTAAACATTACTGCTCTACAATTTCACTAAACTAGCATGGTCTTTAAGATACTAAATCCAAAGTTATAAACTAAAACCAGTATCGAGGCACTAAAAGAGATCGATCGATTCATTCATTACCTAAAGTAAGACGAAGTTTTTTTTTTTACTTTCTCTCTTCATTTGATATCTCAATTTTGCTCAGCAGTTTTCTCCTTTTATCATTATATTAACTAATCTTATTAGGAAATGGAGGCCTCAAATTTTTAAGGGGCCTGTTCCGTCGTCCATGCTGTCCTGCTAAAAGACGGATCTGACATACAAATACAGAATTTAATGCAACTGCTTTGCAGTGACGTGGACTTAACAGAGGTAGAGTCCGACAATAATAATATACACTAACGCTAAGGATTCAAGTTAGAATTATATATCATAAAAATGCAAAAGATGCATCACTGTGACGGCGCCACTATTAGATTCCGTAAACGTAACCTGAAAGCGGAGTTCTCTGACCCCGCAAACGAACGGACGAGTCGGGATGCTGCTCTGCGCTTTGGCAGTTGTCACTAGTGTAGTAGCGCCGGGTGGGCTCGTGACCCCCTGAGCGCGGTCATCTCTCGACAAATCTCTCTCGACACTGTTGCCCGTGGTCGCGGTAGGTGTAGGGTTTTAGCCATGGCGTGGAGCGCCGCCGCCCTCTCCAGGTTCGCCGCCGCGTCCCCGGCCGCGGCGCCCCTCTCCGCTGGAATCGGCGCCTCCTCCGCGGTATCCGTGTACTTCGTCGGACGCCGCCGTTTCCGCCCCGTCGCCGCGTCCTACTCTACTTCCGCCACCGGTATGCATTCACCCATTCCCCTCAACTCCTCTGCTAATGGAACCCCCCTCATCCTGCTAAATCTCGTCCCGTCCGGCGGTTCTTTTCGCCAAGACACGCACGGGTTACTAGTAATTCTCTTGGATCGCTCTTGGTTTCTTGTTGGATTCGCGCGCCGTTCACTGTGGCGTGGGTGGTACACAAATCGCTAGCCATTGTTTACATCTTCAGATAGGATAGAATGTGATGTAAATTCGGCACTGCACTTTTTTCTGGGAAGGATTGTTGAAAATCGAAATGCTATGATTGAGAGGTTGTTGAAAATCGAAATGGTATGATTGAAAAATGAAAATCGGACCGGATATGTGATTTCGTCTTTGTTGCTGCTAGTTGAATGCAAAAAGAAGCGAGGTATGCAACATTATGCAATGCTGATTTAAATTTGCTCTTTGCATGTTTCATTAGTGCACTTAGCCTTTATTTAAAGTTTGATTGATGAGATGAAAATGGGCGCTGAGTCATCAGCAACCACAAACATGTTGTAGGATATTGTGGTCACCGATTTGTCTCAATGGGTAGTGTGTTCCGTGTCTGACGATAGCGATATGCGGCACAAATAAATAATGAGAAATGGATGACCTTCACATGAGTCTAGCTTAAAAAAAAACGCTCATCTTATTAAAAGAAAGGCTAAGTGCAGTAATGAGAAATGGGGACAAAGATTTGACTACTAAAGAACCACAAGTTAACTTGCATCGTTCGTAGCTGATGCTATTAGATCAATAACCAAAATTGGACCTGATTCCTTATCGCTCTGAGAATGATATTTCTTCGAAGGACTAATATTCAAAACGTGTTAAGTATTGCATATTTGAATAAAATCATGTGCTAAAATGATTTTCTTCAATTCCATTTTTAGCAGTGAAGCAGGCTGTTCAAACAGATAAGGCACCGGCAGCATTAGGCCCTTATTCTCAGGCCGTAAAAGCAAACAATCTTGTGTTTGTATCTGGAGTTCTTGGCCTAAACCCTGAGGTTTGCTTGTGACTTCTGTTCTTGCGCATTTGTGGTTTCTTTAAGTTTACTGTTTCACTGGTTTTTAGCAACCAACAATACTGATGCGGAATACAATTTTGTTTTCAGACTGGGTCGTTTGTCTCTGAAAATGTAGAGGAGCAAACAGAGCAGGTGAAATTTTCAATTTTCTTGAATGCTTTATTGCTTCTTACAATGTTTGACCCATCAAAAGGTTCTTGCATAATGTGGATGGAGTAGTGTGCTGCAGGTGAATATATTTGTAGCTTAATTTCTGAGTTGTTCCCTTCACCCCCATTCATTGGTTGTTATACATTTTGGTGGTCTGTAGAGGGAATGGACATATTTGTCTCCTGCTATATGGAAGTGTATGAATCACTGTAGAATCTAAATACTGAATCTATAGGGGTCAATTTTTAGTAAGACCATAACTTTCTTGGCAAGTTTGAATTCAGTAAATAGCTGTGTACAGAATCTGTTGCAAACTGCCCTTTTCTGAACTCATTGTTGTGTTTATCCTCTTCTTCAACAGGTCATGAAGAACATGGGCGAAATATTGAAAGCAAGTGGTGCTAGCTACTCTTCAGTTGTGAAGACAACAATCATGTACGTACATGTTCTACATGGAACTTTGTTTGCTCTTATATATTGTGTGCCTGAGAATAATTATATTTTTCTGCCTGCAGGTTGGCTGATCTGCAGGACTTCAAGAAAGTTAACGAGATATATGGCAAATGTAAGTTCGAAATTTGGCAAGCCTTCTTACATTTGAGCTGTGGGTGAGCAAGCGTATTGTTAGTTCAGATTGCTGGGAGGGTTTCATAGTTCTTGCGATGTACCGTTTACATTCGTCCTGAAGATTCAACATTTCTTGCTGCAGATTTTCCAGCCCCTGCACCTGCTCGCTCAACCTACCAAGTGGCTGCTCTGCCACTGAACGCCAGGATCGAGATTGAGTGCATTGCTGCTCTCTAGTTTGATCATGCCCACTGAAACTGTCATCAATAAGCCTTCCGTTGTTGTTGTCGATGTGTAGCTGTTCACTGCTCCGGAATGCACACATCCCCTATGAATTGCTGGTGCAAGTATGATGAGGTTGTGTACCAATTAAGGTCTTGAACCTCCTGTAATAAAATTGGTGTCCTGATGAGTTACTTGTGCTGAACAGCAAATCTGCAAAGAATACTCTTCAAGTTGGCCCAACACTCTTGCGTGGCTGTTACTTCTGATGTGGTTTTCTGTGTGCTCTGGAATCACTCCTTGGCATGTTGAATTAGACAGATAGATGAAAGTTTAACTAGCATGGGTTAGCCTCAGTCGGTAAATTTCCGAACACCAATTTTCAGTTATTTCTATACCATTTTGTATTTTTGTTTAGTTTTTATTTGAAATCAATTAAAAAATCAGAATGGCACTTTGGGAGACGGAGTGACAAAAAATCGAAATCAGAATGGCACTTTGGGAGACGGAGTGACAAAAATCACTCCTTTTTTTTTCGGTGTAAACTAGTTTTCCTGATGAAATCCTGGTTGGAAATTACGAATTTTATTTCCAGTTGACTTTTGAGTACTCGCACGCTCAGCTTACTCCATAATGTGGGGATATGCTAATGAGTTATTAGATTCACTTATTTCGAGTTACAAAACCTATAAAAAACCATTTTTTAGGACTGCACAGCTTAAAAAAAAATGAACCGTTTATTATCACTCACGGCTAATTTGACACCGACGTTCCACCGAGAACAATTCTTCCACCCACCAACTGTCCTCTGCAAACACCACGAGGCCATCTCTTCTCTCTTCGCCGCTGACCCGCATTTTCTACCATTTTCTAGCCAGCCAGCGAGCGAGCAGCCGCGTGCTTCCCTTCCCTCGCCGCTGACATCCGCGACGCGCTGGTCCACCTCGCCGGGTCGAGAGCGCTGCCGTGACCGCCAACGTCCAGGGCCACCCCCCAATCCACATCAGTTGAGCGCTGCGGTTCGCTGCCGCATTGCGGGTCAGGGCCGCGACGCAGCTGACCTCCGCCTCCCACTTTGGTGCTCGCTGCTCCTCTCCTCTCGCTGTAAGGTCAATTTTCTTCGATATTAATCTGATGCAGCATAGAATGTGAAGCACCGATAAGGCGTTGATAGTTAGATTTTATGAGGAATGAATGTGGAGTAAGAATGAGATGGGCGGGTGTCATTTGCGCACCGAGCAATGCGAATTTCTGTTTCTTTGCTTATTTTGTAATTAGACATGTAATTAGCTGGCCATTGTTTAGGATCTGTCTGAATATCTAGAGAAGATTTTGACACTTACTTTCTCCCTTGAAGTAATTTCCCCTTTTTTGTGCGAAATTTGACTAGTGTGTTGTGCTCTATACTTTTTAATTATTATTATTGTTTTCTAATCATCGTATGTGCGATGTTTACTTCATTATCTTGATTTGAACGGACTGAAGCTGCCTACAAGGTGACTTATCTAAATAATTGACCTATTGCAGCCTTGTAGGAACAGAGGATAAGGTAATGCTTACCATCTGCAGTTGCAGCAAGCTACAATTCATATGGAACACTATTGTCTGCGTACTTCTCTTCTCCCTGGTCTTCCTCATTTTGGATTCACCACTCAGGATCTTTGTGAACAAGAAACCTTTCGACTTCACCATAATTTCTGCTAGGTCGCTGCTTGAGATCAGCCCCAATTCAGGATCTGTCCAGGAGTAAGTTCTTATTTGCCTTTCAGCAGCCTTGGATGTTGTAACATCAAGATGCCTTCTTTTTTCCCCTTATTTTATTTATGTTAGAATTGGCTTTGCAATTCGGTACTTGAGCTTGTCACTAACCTGGCTGACTGCAGGTTAGAAATTGGACAGAAGGTGGAACAAAGCAGTGGAAGCATTCTCAACATGACTGCAAATGTATCGCCTGTGTGGAGCATCGTGACGGAAGTATTGACATTTCCTGCCGGGAGTGCCCCTTTCAATAGCTGTCATGCTTCCACTATTGTACAGGTATATGGCCTTTCAATGTAAAAGCATTTTGAAGAAGAAACAAGTTGTTTACATGGTGGATTTTGACTTCACAGATTGATGAAGACAATTTTTTGGTTGCATATTTTGGTGGGTCCATGGAGGGTGCTCAAGACGTCAAAATCTGGTTGCAGAGATACAGTGTGGGTTCAATTTATTCCTGTGCCTTTTTGTTTTGGGTGGCCTTTACGTAGAAGACTGGTTCTTAGTAAGAACCTTACTTTTGTCAGGATGGCTGTTGGCATCCTCCACAAGTGGCCGATGAACAGGATGGGGTGCCCATGTGGAATCCCGTTCTGTTCCAGCTTCCCTCGCGGGAGTTGCTTCTCTTCTACAAGATTGGTCAAGAAGTTCAGAAGTAAGACCCTTATTAGTTTATCTATGATCTATGGCGTCTTATCTTTGATTCAAATAGCACAAAACTGACAACAATGAATGCCATGGTTTGATGCTAAACATAACTCGTTCAGGTGGAGTGGTGCCATGAAAAGATCGTTTGACGGTGGCATAACCTGGTCAGAGAGAGAGCAGTTACCACCTGGTATCCTTGGTCCTATTAAGAACAAGGCATGTCTAACCTCGTGGCCTTTTTTCTTTTCCTCACATCTTAGCATTTCTGTTTCCTCATAACATATGCAGTTTGCGTAGCTATTACTGATAGTCAACAAACAACAGTAGTTTTGCAGGCCCTTCTATCATGGTGCTGTTTTTTTTTTTGTGCCAAATTGACTAACTCGGTTACTAATTCCAGCTTCTCCAGTGCAGCCTTTTTTGCTTGAAGATGGTCGCCTTCTATGTGGGTCATCAGTTGAAAGCTGGAACTCTTGGGGTGCATGGCTTGAGGTAGCCATATGTTTCATTATTTGAGAAACATTTGAAATCTGATATCAAGTGTATGCATCGTGCATTATGGTTATACATTTTTTATCACTAAGATTACAAAAGATGCTGGGCGGACATGGCGGAAGTATGGCCCGATATGTCTAGAAGGTGAAACACTTGGGGTGATTCAGCCAGTTCCCTACCAGACTGCCAATGGGACTATTCGAATGTTGCTGCGATCGTTTGAGACAATCGGCCGTGTCTGTATGGCTGATTCTGTTGATGAAGGGGTGACATGGAGTTATGTTCGTGAGACTGAGCTTCCGAACCCTAATTCTGGTGAGTTACCAATTAACTTTCCGCTCGCTTCCATACCCTTCTATATTAATGTTTCAATGCATTGTTGAGGACATATCTGGTGAGGGCACAGATGCATACTTATGAAATCCCAAAAGAATATTTGGTAGCTCTCTTCACACTGCTGGAGTTCGCACCTGCAGGTATTGATGGAGTTAAGATGAAGGATGGAAGAGTTCTGCTTGCCTACAACACCTTCTCCAGAGGAACACTCAAACTTGCTGTCTCCTCGAACGATGGTGATTCATGGGACGAAGTAATGACATTGGAGGATACTCATGGTATGGAATTTTCATATCCTGCAGTGATCCAGACAATGGATGAGCTCATACATGTTACATACACATACAACCGGACACAGATTAAGGTAACATCTCTGATGTATTAAAAATAAAATAGTTGTTCAAGCAACTACAATATTTTGTCAATTAGTGCAGTTTCTAAAAGGTATTTTGAATGTTATGCAGCATGTTGTTGTCCAACCTAGTGCATTGGTGAAATTGTGAGTCTTCTGTTACCGGAGGTCTATGGCTGGCATAGTCATGATACTTCAATTTATCTCCACATTATTTAGTATGACCATCGCGTCGTAGTGGCTTTGCTATGTTCTACTTATCTGCTGAGTTGGTATCAAATAAATGCTTGCAATGTACATCCTATTTATTTAAAAAGAAGAATTTACATGTGCCCCACAATCCCTTGGCAGTTCTTATCCTTTTTTTTTCTTCCTCTTTTTTTAAGAAACTTGGAAACAACATGGGAACCTGCTCATTTTGCGATATACTTGCAAGTTGGAATCTGGATTCTGTGCTCATTAATTGTACAATATACTTGCAAATTTCTGACTTTGGCTACTTGGTGTCCCGTTTTCCCACTTACTGAAGTGAGCTGCAGTTTGAGACTACTCTCAGAAAGGCTAAAGATGCCATCTGCTTCTGCATTCTTACGGTTTTCCACATTGTTTTGTCATATTTCTCCAAAGTCGCAAATATCATGCTAACATCAATGAATGGTGTCAAGCCTCTGCTGAACTCTTGAGACATGCAATGACTCTGAAAGAGAGTCTCTAACTACCAGTTCTAGGAATCTCTTTGTTAGCGAGACCGGGATCACTTATATACATTTGTACAGTGATTTCACTCTGCATAAGGGGATTAGAAATATGCAAGAAAAAAAATGTATGTTCTTGAGTAACTGTTTTTGGAGAAGGGCCTTTGATGGGAATGAACTGATCGACTGTTACACGGACGGGCCGCTGTGAAAGATTAAGCATATTGGACTCACGCGGAACATTTTAAATGGAACTTGTATTTCATCAGATGTCAATATTGTGTTGCACTTGCAAGAAAAAGGTCAATCGTATGTTAGAGTACATCATCATATGAAACGTTGCTTCTCTCTAAGAAACTGACCCACAGGAGAAATTCCGCTGTTCTTTTTTTTTTAGTTGAAATTCCGCTGTTCTGCCTTTGCAGCCTTTCCGGTTGGCGTTGGCGTTTCGTTCTTCTTTTCTTAGAATGAAGTTGGATTGGGCTAGAACTTTCTCCTCCGCGGCTGCCAGAACTACTTCGCAAGCCTGATCTTTATGTTGAGGCCCAATTCTGACATATTGCGTTTGGATGATTCCACTACTTTGCACGCCTGATCTGTGTGCTCATACCTTAGACCGTCATAATAAAGTTGATTGATGCAGAATTTTAGTTGTGAAGTCACGGTTGTTAATTATAATTGCAAATCGGTTGCTAGGGCAAGCCATGTGCCCAGGACAATGTGTAGTTCATCTCTGAGTCATCCTTGTTCCTTTTTCGTGACAGATGAACTACACATGTTTTGTTATTCCTGTTGACCGGTACTCGCCTTCGAAGGTGTGGAAGCATATATTTCGTCCAGGAAAACAAGATACTAGCAGTATCTATAGCATGAGCACGGTGTTGCTTATGCAAAGCCAAAGTGAAGCATGCAAAAACCTGATTCTATCATGATTAAAAAAAAACTGATTCTATCCCAAACAAAGATCTAGATCGATGCCAAGAACATGTCCTCCACTGTTCTTTGGACGTCAGCTATGACGCACCCATATGTGTGTAGGTATGCCGTATGCGTTCAGTGTTGTAGGCTTCTTATTCTTTCTTTTCCACTCTTTAAACAAAGAACATATCCTGCTCTGCATATCCGGCGAGATCTCGCCCTTTACACATGGAAGTATCAACTTTGAGAGCAAACTCTAGTGAGTGGCGACACATTTCACTCCCAAAAGTGTGACAAGCACATTTAACTAGAACCGGGATATCAAAACCCAGCTAGGTCCATGATTCATGAACCAAAAGGAGATAGGGGCAGCATATTTCCTTTTAGGGATGACGCGGCGTAGTTTAACATTCATATCATTTGTCGTACTTACTGTTCTATGAAAACAAAGGTGATTTGGACAGTTTTTTTAGATGGTGATTTTTTTTGGAACTTTTAACTTGATGATTTGGACACTCTTATAGTGGCAGTACAGAGGAGACGACTATAATTACTGTGCCCTACTACACACACCAAGTTTCATCTTCCTAAGAGGAAAAAATGGGAAGGGAAAGAGCCGTAAGGTTAGTGCTGGGAACTTAAATACTTAATCATCTTATCAACATCTTTTTCTTTCTTCTACCATGGGCGCACACGACGCAGTAAAAAATTGGTGCATAGATGACGACGGCATAGGTAGGGAAGGGCGCACAGGGAGGACAATGCTCGAATGGCTCGCTGGGGCGTGTCACGAGCACGGTGTCGTGTCGGAGGATTCGTCAGCGATCTCCCGGGTCGCCGGGGCAGAGGAAGAAAGAAACAAATCCACGCGTGAACCCGTCATTGGCGGTCGACCTTGCCGGCGAGGTCACCGGACTTCTCTTTAGTTTCAGCCAGTCTGTTTGTCTTGGCGGTTGGGTGGCATGAGCAAGAAAATCCGAGAGAATAAACCACTGATCAAAAAAAGGTGCTGGGACCTTAGGGGATACATTAGTGCCATGTTCAACTGATCAAATAAATAACAGATGCATGTAAATGGAAAATCTGGATCTCCGGAACCCTTAATAAGGTTTGGGAGCACGAATCATAATGCATTTACAATTTATTACTATGAGCTGATATTGGAAGCTGAGCTTGTCTCAGTTAGTTAGGTGTGGTGAAAGATAAAAGAAGCTGAGCTTGCCATCTAGGTTTGAGTCTCTTTACTCTCAAGTTTGTGTACCTATTTGGTCGTTATTTCTTCTTTTTAATGCAAAACCGCCTACCTCCTCTTAAGTTGGATCTTTTTTTTATGTGTTGATATCAATTATTCATCCATTCAGTTGCACGGATCAAGATGCAAAAATTCTATAACTGCAAAGGTGCCTTCCGCGTGCTTTGCTTTTGTATTTCCCGTTGATCACGCTTGGACCGGATGGTACTAGTGGCTTAACCCTGGAAAAGAGAAATCTTGAAGATCTAGAGCTAATGCTGACTTGACCTTCTACAGCCACTGCCTCGAATGTACGTACCTTCTTGGATCATTCTCACCTCCGGTGACTTTAGTTGCCCTTCACACTGCCTCGAATGGAAGGCGCGAGACAAAACGCCACAACTAAACGCTCCCCTCGTAGTGGATTAATTAAACTTTAACTTTTGACATTCTTCAAGATCCAATGCTAGAAATCGATTCATTGATTATAGTGTACATGAATCTCAAATCATAGCCTTCTCTCAGGACATGACTCCATGAATGAGACATAGCACCCTATTTGCTCAAAAGCCATGGCACAAGTTACTTCAAGGACAAACAAGTACCCCCTCGCAGTGACGGAGCTTCAGTCAGACTATGCCACACCTTAGGGCAAACCTAGTTATTTATTTAGTTTAAATAATTTTACTACTATGACAAAATTGATTTTAGTTTGCGTCACATAATCAAATGGTAGTAAAGTATATGTAACACTACTATTACAGCTAAATTCGGTGAGGTACTGGTTCTAGATTCATGCCCTACGGAACATCATGGATGAGTAAAATTATGGTCCTACATCAACCTTCCTGTGAACTGATCAAATAAATAACAGATGCATGTAAATGGAAAATCTGGATCTCCGGAACCCTTAATAAGGTTTGGGAGCACGAATCATAATGCATTTACAATTTATTACTATGAGCTGATATTGGAAGCTGAGCTTGTCTCAGTTAGTTAGGTGTGGTGAAAGATAAAAGAAGCTGAGCTTGCCATCTAGGTTTGAGTCTCTTTACTCTCAAGTTTGTGTACCTATTTGGTCGTTATTTCTTCTTTTTAATGCAAAACCGCCTACCTCCTCTTAAGTTGGATCTTTTTTTTATGTGTTGATATCAATTATTCATCCATTCAGTTGCACGGATCAAGATGCAAAAATTCTATAACTGCAAAGGTGCCTTCCGCGTGCTTTGCTTTTGTATTTCCCGTTGATCACGCTTGGACCGGATGGTACTAGTGGCTTAACCCTGGAAAAGAGAAATCTTGAAGATCTAGAGCTAATGCTGACTTGACCTTCTACAGCCACTGCCTCGAATGTACGTACCTTCTTGGATCATTCTCACCTCCGGTGACTTTAGTTGCCCTTCACACTGCCTCGAATGGAAGGCGCGAGACAAAACGCCACAACTAAACGCTCCCCTCGTAGTGGATTAATTAAACTTTAACTTTTGACATTCTTCAAGATCCAATGCTAGAAATCGATTCATTGATTATAGTGTACATGAATCTCAAATCATAGCCTTCTCTCAGGACATGACTCCATGAATGAGACATAGCACCCTATTTGCTCAAAAGCCATGGCACAAGTTACTTCAAGGACAAACAAGTACCCCCTCGCAGTGACGGAGCTTCAGTCAGACTATGCCACACCTTAGGGCAAACCTAGTTATTTATTTAGTTTAAATAATTTTACTACTATGACAAAATTGATTTTAGTTTGCGTCACATAATCAAATGGTAGTAAAGTATATGTAACACTACTATTACAGCTAAATTCGGTGAGGTACTGGTTCTAGATTCATGCCCTACGGAACATCATGGATGAGTAAAATTATGGTCCTACATCAACCTTCCTGTGTGGTAGAAAAAATTTCGGATTCGTACGTAAACAGATACTCCCTCTATTCTTTTTTATATGACACCGTTGACTTGTTTGTTGAACTTTGACCAACAATATAGATTAAAATAATTATTTTTTAATGCGAAATGAATATCATTGGATTCATCATCGAAAGCACTTTGAAGCTAACTTATACAATTAGACATTGACATAAATATTTATAGATAAGACGAATGATCAAAGTAACGAAAAAGGTCAACGGCGTCGTATAAAAAAGAATGGAGGGAGTATCACTTTGCTCTGTCATCTTTATCATATTTGATGAATTACTATTATGTGCCCGCTACATGAGTAGCAGATATGCAACCAACCAATTATAAAGATAGAAAATAGCTCCTCTGAAGCTTCCTAGTTCCCCGCTCTTCTTTTGAGATAGCTGCTGTCAATAGCAAAAGTTCGGAGGTAGTGCTACATAGATCCATCTATCGTGTCGACATCCTAGTGCCATTTTCTCTATAAAGCTAGTACAAGAACTGCTGCTGTATAAGGTACTAAGATGTTGCCCTCATCTCACTTGAATGCTTCAGCTGATTTATTTTATTTATTAATTTATTGGTTTAAGGAGCATAGTATATATCATTTCCTTTCATTATTTATTAGTGGAGAAAGTTAGATTGTTAATCCTATTCACAAATCAAGGTTGTTAATTCTATTTTCACTTCCTTCGTTTTCTTTTCTCATCTCATCTGAAAATTCCCGTATGCACTAACTTTTTGGTGTCGAAGTCAAGGTTGTTAATCCTATTTGCAAGTCTTTTCTTGGGAAATCATGTGCCCAGGACATAGTCCTTGATTTGAAGAGAAACACTGCTCGCTTTGAGTCATCAATGTTAATTCTTTTATCCGACAAATGATTAATCAAACCATATTCTCAGTCATCATGTTGTCCTATAGCCCTTCTAAAAAAAACCATATTCTCAGTCATCAATGTTAATTCTTTTATCCGACAAATGATTAATCAAACCATATAAACACTGCTCGCTTTATTCTCAGCGGTGGCAAATATTATCTATTATGCGTATTTATATAGTACAATGAACTCGATCATCATGTTGTCCTATAGCCCTTCTAAAAAAAATGATGTCCTAGAATCATGAATAATAATATAAACAAGAGTAGTATACTGCTGGTATATAGATGAATGCATGATTTGTCAAGAGAAAGTGAAAAAAAGAATATACTGCTGGTATATACATATGAGGACGAAACTATCCTGCTTTACAGGCCGGGCGAGATCTCCCTTTACACATGCAAGCATCAGCTTTCAGAACAGACTTTGGTGGAGCGACTTATTCATTGTCCTAAAAAATCACATGCACCTTGACTACACGCAGAATATCACACCCTAGCTAGATCCATGATTCGTAGTAGAACAAACCAAACATCAGGGTGTCTATCACATCAGAAAAGACGTGGCAAAAGTAAGTAACAAAAATATGTTCTGTGTAAAGGGACGTGCATATATACCACTGAATATTCGATCTGGGTTACGTCAATAAACGAAGGCGATTTGATACTCTCATAGCGGCATCCGACCTACAGGAGTGTCGATATCATTGTGCCCTCCACTACCTACACAAAAGAAACAAATAGAGGACGAAGCAGAGAAAGGAGGCGCGACACTAGCTTTGCACCCGGGAATCTTCGGTCCATATGGCCTGTGCAACGTCTTTGGCTCCTTAGAGCCAACATTTGATTATCTAACAAACTGATTGCACAAGTAAAATGCGCGCCAAAAAATCTTAGAAATTCATGGCGGGTCTAGGACATTTTTTCCACTTCTGTTACAGTGCCAAAAGGCTCGTAGAGAAAATAAACAGTAAACTTTCTTTGAGAAATGGTGAATGAGACTCCACCAGTCACCGACTAACCAAGTGATGTAGAGGGGACTATAATAGTAAATGAACAAACAGAGGCTCAAGTCCCGGCCGGCCAGACACTGGAGTTGACTAATCTATACTGCTAGGTAATTATAGAATGAGACTCCACCAGTCCCCGTCTAGCTAAGTGATGTAGGGGGGCGTCACTGATCTTTGCTAGAAGAATTCTGATTTCTGTGGCCACGGTGATTTAGCAACGCTGCTAAACTGAAAAACCGGTGAACCCAATTGAGGGTTTGATCGAGACTGTCCAGCTGGACTGTTCTTTAATGTTTTCTTTTCTTTTCTTTTCTCTAGGATACGAGACGAAGACAACTTGAACTGGCCACCTCCGTTCGCAACACTACAAACCAGCAACATGACGATGCATACGCCTCCATCCATGGCACCAGTGGTCCACCGCCGGCGGAGCGGAGTGGACTCTCTAGCTAGGCAGCCAGCGGAGCCGGTCACTGTTGATCGGTGCTTGGACGACCGGACTTCCGCGCGGGAGCGCAACGCGCCAAACCGCAACGTTCCGAGGCCGGAGGGGCAGCGCATGGCGGAGCCGAGCGGTACGCAACGTGCCAAGGCAGTACGCACCACGCGTCACGGCGTTCGATCCGGCAGGTTCACGCACCGCCCCGGCTCCCCGGCCGGGCACGTCGTTGTCGCCGAAAAGCAGGGAGGGCCGGCCGTGGCAAGTGGCCCGCCGGCCGGATGCGTTG